>JAEPBF010000006.1:0-25400 GCA_019739055.1 Passiflora organensis | reverse complement strand
AAAATGATCACACACATACCAATTTCCAGAATCTCAAACCAAACTCTACAAAGCATTAAACCAGAACAGAACATCAGGGTAGGCTAAGAACAACACCAGAAACATCAAACAACCAAGACTTTAACTTGAAAACCAGAAATCACAACTTACCTCCAAAAGCACCAAACTCGCACTTAAGCAAAACCTGTCCAGAAAACACCCTTCTAGGACTCCTAACAGGTGGAGAACAAGGGAAAGAAGGGGAGTGATAGGGTAACAATAACCTATCAAATTCTGGTGAAAATTTTGGTGAAGGAAAGATTTGTGTAGGTTTGTAGAGAGAAAGGAGAGGAAAATCGGGAATGAGCAACAAGAGAGAGAAAGGGGAAGGAGGAAATGAGGTTCCAGACTTAAACTTGGGTATTTATAGGCTAAGGTTTGGGCTGAAAATTAAACCAAAGGATTGGGCTAAGTTGCAGGCCCAAACCTGTAAAGAAATAGCCCAACGATCAAACGGAAACTCGATAAAATACGTGTGAAGTTCGGAAATATTTTTAAAACGTCAAATGGCTTAATTGGGCTTGTGTTTGATTAAATGGGCTCACAATTAGCAAGTTGGGCTCGATGAATAGTAACGGGCTCAAAGAAATCAGAATCGGCCCAAAAGCCCACGGTCACTCAACACGGACCAGAAATCAGCTCGACGGTTTTCCACCGACTCTACCCTAAACCAGCGCACTAAACCACTCACACGACACATCTAAACACACTATGGGCTTTAAATACATCCTCGGTCGACACTCAGGTCCAACCAACATGCTGACTCGACACTTGAAAAGGGCGGGGTCTCACAATCTAAATAGGATAATTTACTAGATAACTAAACTCTAAACTTTTTAATTATCTTCTCCTATTTTTTGGGATTTTAATCTATAAGGCAACAATCTATCCTTAAGGATGATTCATAAGGAAATTACTCATCTACAAGAACCTAGATCTAAAGGAATTTAAAACAAAATTAACTACCAAACAATCTTACAAGTTTCGGCCATCACACTTCTTTTCCTTTAGGGGAAAAATCTTCTTTTCACCTGCACTGGCTTCTGGACTTCTAAGACTCAAAATTCGAGGTCTTACAGGGATGACTTTCCTCATTTTGCCAGCTTTGTGTCTTTCCTTAGGCTATATAATTGGCACTTTGGAATTATATTTTAGTATAATTATCTCTGTTCGGATTTCGATCAAAACTTATTAATTCCATTGTCTCATCTATGTGATTAAAAGACATTAAGAGTTAATAAATTATGGATTAAAAATTGGACAAAGGAATTTAAAACTAGTAACTCGGTTGGCACATGATCAATTTATTAATAAAGATTGATAAAATATTGATAAATTCCCAAGAGAGATTAATTATACGACCGGACCGGATGGATAATCACACAGATCAAAAATTGATAAAACAAATTTCTCCGACTCAATGATGGTCAGAAATTTCTCAAGGAAAACCAAGAAATTTATGAAGAGGTCTTGAATTCTGACGGACGTCCCTTTTCATTTTCCGTAGCTCCTAATTACTGTGTGTATTGCCAAAGCTATATATCAAACAAAATACATGATGATGATGATGTGCATAGAAAGAAAAGGATGATTTGCAGAATTGGTAGGAATAAAGTAGCTTCTTTTACTTTTAGATGGAAAGAAAGATTGACCTGTAGCTAAGTGGGTAGGTCTGAATTGCAGTAAATTGTATATAAAAAGAAGTATATACACTTTTGCATATGGAGTTGTAGTTGGCAAAGTGCATAGCCATCTATGATATTTCATATTTCATATTTTATGTTTTATGTAAATGATTTATATTCTTTACAAATTATCAATTAACTTCTAGATATATGCATTTGGAGTTGATAAGATATTAATTACCTTAATAGATATTGAAAGAAATGTAATGAGAATTACTTACTGATGCACTAATGGAACAAAACTTTTATTATTGATCAAGAACAGTACGTATACGATAAGTATTACGAAGAGGAAATCATAACATAAAATCTATACAGTAAATTATTTTTAAATGTAAAAAAAAACAAACCTTGTATTTACATATAAATATATATATATATATATATCTCTAGTATATCTGTAGTTTGAACATCAAATCCTCCCAAAGATTATCTAAGACTCGGAAATATTTATGCCTCCAACTCCTAATAAAGAACAAAGGACCCATGACACTCCAAAATCCCATAATAAAACCCAATATCACACTCAAATAAAGCCAGTTGAATTCAGCTCCTTCTCTATTTTCACTTGCATGATTCGTCAAGTTTTGTGAGTTTCCTTCAGTAGTCGCAGTGCAATACTTATTAAGTGGAAGGCCACACAAATTGTTCCCAATGAAACTTGATGCAGGAAAGCTTTGTAACTGTGTGCTCACTGGAAATTTTCCTTCCAAATCATTGAAGGACAAGTTCAAGTAAGCTAATTTGGTTAGAGTAGAAATACTCTGAGGAATCTCACCAGACAATTTGTTTTGTGATAAATCCAAAGACTCAAGAGTTGTCATATCACCTATGCCATCTGGAATTTCTCCTTGTAGGCAATTGTGGGACAAATTCAAGAACCGCAAATCTCTTAGACTTGTAATTTCGTGAGGAAGTTTGCCAGTGAATCTGTTACCAGAAAGATCTATACTTTTTACTAGTCTAAGATTAGTGCTGTACTCAAGTAAGTTTCCTTTTATGCGATGGAAGGAACTTTCAGAAATTTGACGGAAATTGTATGGATAAGTGTACATGATCCAGAATGCACTGAATGCACTGTCTAAATAGTTTATCCACATCATTGCACCAAAGTGACTAATGCATCTTGGAAGGGAACCGGTGAGATTGTTGTTGGCAAGATTCAAGATGTGTAAAGTTGTGATGCTGCAAATCTCCTTGTGTAGTTCCCCAGAAAATCTATTTCCCCATAGACTGAGAATAACCATTTCAGACATGTTCCCTATCCAAGCCGGAATAGTTCCCATGAATTGGTTCTCACTTAGATCAAGTATCATTAATGTTGTACAGTTTTGCAATGACAGTGGAATTTTACCGTATAGGTTGTTTCTATCAAAATGTAAATATTGGAGAGATACTAAATATCCAATGGAACTTGGAATATTACCTCCGAACTTGTTGTTGCTCAATTTTAGATATGCCAAGGATGACCAATTCTTCCAGCAGTCTGGTATCTCTCCTGATAAATTACTATCTTCAAGTTTAAGAAACAATAACCTCTTTTCCTCGGAATATGATCCGGGACGGGAAGAGAAAGACTGATTTTTTGGCGGGCAAACAATAGTAGGTATAAGAGAAAGAGAAATAGTAGGTAATGGGCCATCTAAATGATTAGAACTCAAGTCAATACTATTATATTGTAGGGATAACTTAGGAATCACTCCATGGATTTGGTTGTGAGAGAGATTTAATTCTGAAATTTGGGAAGACATGTTCCAAAACCAAAAAGGAGCCATTCCGGAGATCCCTGTGTCGGACAAATCAAGGTGTCTTAAATAACGAAGAGAAGAAAGCCATGCAGGGAAATGGGATCCCACAATTTGCCACGAACGCAACTCCAATCGTCTAAGTTTGAGCGGAGGAATCCAATTAGGACTCACTTTGAGCATCAGTTTGTTCCCATTTGCATATAACTCCTCCAACTCTGTGAGATTCGCAAAGTGAACGTCTGAAACAACACCCTCCAACAAGTTGTGGGAAATAGATAGAGCTTCTAAACTTGCAAGTTCTCCAAAGGACGCTGGAATTGGCCCAGAAATTGAATTGCCGTCGTCGAGATATAGGAATTGCAACTTCTTAAGACTTCCAATACAAGTTGGGAGGCTACCATTCAACATGTTGTTTGAAAGTTCCAGACTCCTCAAGTTGATGAATTTGCACAAAGAGAATGGAATATGACCGTTTTTTTTTTGTTGAAGAATATCGAGTTATATTAATTTGGAAAGTATACAAGTGCTGGACAATGAAGCATTGTGCCCACCCATCTACAAAAATGTAAGCTACTGATGCCAGAAATATAGATCGGTATCAGCTGCTTACATCTGACCAGATATCTAATGAGCTAATAGGAACATACAATCTCCTGAAGACAATACATCCAGACTGTCGAAGGAAACATCCGTTAGGTTGGTCTTTGCCCAGAAAAATCCATGACGCAAGCCATTATAATACAAATCAGCAGCACTGCTTTCTACTCCACGAAAAAGTTTAGCATTCCTACCTAACCATATACTCCAAGTGCAAGAAAACATAAGCACGTACCATAAACCTTTCCAGCGGGGGGGAATTAAAAATCCTTGCCACTGGACGAATAGTTCTGCGATAGTCTGCGGCTGAACCCATTGAAAGCCCCACTTGCGTATCAGCAAAGACCAGCAATACCACGCCTTCTTGCAATTCAAAAGGATGTGGTTGGAATCCCCTTCCACTTCTCCGCAAGCATCGCAGTATTGTTCAGATTCTGGAATGATGCCTATCCTGACTAACTGACCTTTGGTTGACAACTTCTCCCTGCATGCCAGCCACATAAATGATTGCCATTTGGGAGCCCCCTTTTGATTCCAGACATTTGGAATCGGCCGGTCGCTGTCCATCACTGCATTCTCTTCCAGGGATTGATAGCATGCTCTGGTGGAGAAGAACTCTAGCTTTTCACCCCACCGCAAACAATCAACCTCCTCTGGATGAAATCGAATTGCATCCAATAACTCAAGCAATCGTTGGGATTCCTCTGCCTCCCAAATAAATAGCTCCCTTCTCCAGATAAAATGCCAGTGCCATACAGTTCCATTCATCTCCCCGAATTGTACCACTGCACCTCTCTTTACCACAGCTAAAGCAAACAATCTTGGGAAAGCCAGACGTAATGGAAGAGAATCACACCAAACATCATGCCAAAAATCAATTGAACTACCATTCCCTAATTTCCAGCGGAACAAGGAAGATATACAAGTACCATCCAGTAATAATGATCTACTGGTTCTAACAATACCATTCCATAATATTGACACATTCCTGGCAGAACATTCAAGGCCATCAGACGTTAAAGTGGGTTTATATTTCTGTATAATTACCTTACTCCATAAGGAATCAGGCGCCATCACAAGTCGGTGACTCCACTTCAGGAGCAAGGCAGTATTCCTTAGCTTCAGACACCCCACCCCTGCACCTCCGCGATCAGTTGCACGGATTACCGTTGACCATCGCACTTTACACAAGCATCTTTTCTCTGCTGTTCCTGCCCATAAAAAATGCTTTGTCCATTTCTCTAACTCTTTCCTTACACCCACCGGTATCTGGAAAAAGGACATGTAGTAAATAGGCAAACTGTTTAGCACCGCTTTCACCAGCGTTAGTCTCCCTCCCAACGATAGCAGTGAGCCTTTCCACGAGGCTAACTTGCCTTTGAAGCGAGCCAGCACCATCTCCCATGTACTACGACGCCGCAGATTTGCCCCGAGAGGGATTCCCAGGTATTGAAATGGTAGATTCTGTATCCTGCAGTGAAGCAAGGAAGCCATGCGCTCTGCCTCCATGGAAGAGACGTTGATCCCTACTAACCCGGACTTGAAGAAATTTACTTTGAGCCCTGACATAAGTTCATAGCAGCGAAGAATGCCCTGGAGATTGTGAAGATTCTGCCCGTCTCCAGTGCTGAATAAAATAATATCATCGGCGCATTGGAGGTGTGTTAGCTGTAATGTCCCAATGGACATTCCTTGGAACAGTTGACACTCAACAGCTCGGTCCAACATGCATGATAACACCTCTGCAGCAAGGTTGAACAGGAGAGGGGACATAGGATCCCCTGACGCAGACCTTTCCTTAAAGTGAATTCCTCGGTTGAAACTCCATTTACCAGCACAGCACATCGCGCATTCGTGAAACATCCCTGTATCCATTTTCGCCAATGAGCCCCAAATCCCATCTTGTCCATCACTTCCAGTAAGAACGTCCAATCTACTGAATCGTATGCCTTCTGAAAATCCAATTTCAAGCACCATCCGCTCCTTTTGGACTTTCTCATAGAATGGAGTATCTCATTCGCCACCATTACTGTGTCTACAATTGATCGGCCCTGCATAAACCCGGACTACCATGGGGATATTAAACTCTCCATCACCTGTTTGAGCCGAGATGACAACAGCTTGGCAATGATTTTGTATATTCCATTGATTAGGCTAATCGGCCTGAAATCCGAAAATTCACTAGCACCCCGCAATTTGGGAATTAGAATCAAGAAGCTGGTGTTGATTCCTTTAGGGAGAGTCCCTGTGTAATGGAATTCCTGTATCAGCCTAACAATATCAGCCCCAATGACTGCCCAAGCCTTTTTGATGAAGTAGAAATTGAAGCCATCTGGCCCTGGGGCTTTATGGCTACCACACTCCCATACAGCACACTTAATTTCATCTTCAAGGAAAGGACTTTCCAGGCCATGTGCAGCAGCAGAAGACAGCCGAGGTAGAGGCAGGGACCCCAATCCATAGCCCTGTACACCTGGGTCTGCAAAGAACTACCGAAAATGCTGGACAGCTGCAGCCTTGATTTCGGCAGGCTTTGTCAAAAGTTCACCGTTGAACTTGATTGTCCCAATGGAATTCCTACATTGTCTAATGCTGGCGCAGGAATGAAAAAATCTGCTATTCTTGTCCCCGAGACGTAGCCATTGTTGTCGGGATTTCTGTCGCCACATTGCTTCTATCTTCCTTTTGAGCTCCCATTTTTGTGTCTGAAGTTCGACATATCTCATCTCAGGAGAAGGCCCCTGATGACTTCTTCGCTGGTCATGAATGTTTAATTCAGTAAGGGTCTTCTGTAATTGTGTTGATATTGCGCCATAGGATTCTCTGTGCCATTCCTGCAGCTTCCTCTTTAGAACAGCCATTTTGCGCACAACACTGAAATCCCCAGGGAATACCCGGCCTGCTTCCTGCCATTTCTCCGACACCGTCTGCACAAATCTTCTATCCTCCCACCATATATCCCATGTGAGAAATGGTTTTGTGCCCCACATTAATGCATCCGCTCGCAGAATGATAGGTGTGTGGTCAGAAAACCCTTTATCCCCGGCATGCAACTGGTGTCTATTGAAGTATATCATCCAATTGGGAGAAACCAATGCCCTGTCAATCCGAGATGCGCTGTAGGAACTAAACCAGGTGTATTCCTTGCCATGTAGCGGCATATCAACCAAACCAGACCGGTTGATGAAATTGGAGAAGCGACGTGCTGCACATGGGTTGAAGGTTCGCCCAAATCGCTCCTCCGCGGTAGTAATTTCATTGAAGTCACCCATAACCATCCAAGGACTCGAGTCTGATTCCTTCCTGCGCCTCAACTCACTCCATAATTCTCTGCGTTCAGTTGCTGTATTTGGTGCATGGAGGCCGACACAAACAAATTGAAAGCCTGTATCCCGAATCTGCAGCTCCAGCAGTACCCAGCGTTCAAATTTCTCAATCCCCTGTATCTGAAGTTGGGCATCATCCCATAGACATGCCAATCCGCTCACCAATCCTTGGGCATCGATAGCTGTCCATTTTATACTACTACCAGACCACAATTTACTGGCTAAACGATTGGAAAAGTGTTCCTCCTTTGTTCCACATATGAACAACAGACTAAGGCTTTCTCTAACAATCAGTTGTTTAATCTGGGATTCCTTCAATCGACCATGACATCCACGTATATTCCATAATGCGAAATTAATCATAAACATAAGCAATGCCCTGAACACGAATCAGTACCAAGGAAACCTTACTTGGCGCAGTGATTCCTCCACGCTTGTCCATCCTCAGCGATTCTCCCCAATAGTTTTTGTCGGATTGCCTCCTTCGTTAGCTTACAACTGAGACCCAGGGTCTCTGCGATGTCCATCGAACGTTGAGTCTGTGCCTCGATAGAACAGGGGCCCGACTCGGGTCCTTTGGAAGCTTGGGTCTCCATCGTGCTTGCTCCATTTTCGCCGATTTCGTCCAGAAACGACGGGTCTTCTAAAAGTTGAGGAACTCCTTCCTGCGCTGTAATGCTCACCCGACCTGATGAAAGACTGCCAGTGGGTTTCAAATGCCGAATTTTCCTTTGCCTCCTGACTCTGTAAGCTAACGTGCTGCACAATTTTCTTCTCCTCAGAGCTTTGTATCCAGCCTTCCCCAAGGGAGGGAACTCAGTGACTGGAAGACCGGGATGGGGAGCCGAGAGCCATTCTGATGAGTCCGGAAACGGTCTCATGATCGAGGGTGATTGCAAGGCCTGTACCTGTTCCCCCACAATTGGTTCGTTTCGGACCATAAGGTAAGCTGGAGCAGAACACAAGTTGGTTCCTTCATCACTGGACCTGGAATGACAATATTGGCCCTCCTTAGTTTGATATAAGTTTTTACTCCTTCCCACGTGCGACCTGTGTTCCAATATCTGGGATTGAAACCTCTCAGGTTTTCTCAAAACAGCAGATTTTAAACCGTCCGCCGTAATACTCTCTTCGACACTGAGCCGCATTAAATATTCCTGACAGGTCTCCCTCTTGTCCAAGGGAGACAAACGCTCCTTACCTCTAAGGGTCCTATCCCGACAGTCTTTTGATTGTGAAAGATGAATCTGTGCAGAACGGCTACAACATTCTCCTGACACAGGCGGTGTAGTGCCCTCCCCATCGTTCATCACCACCGGCTCCGATGCTTCTGTAATATCAATCGTGAAAGGGTCCCCGTCAACACTCAGGTGCAACTGCATCTGTATACGTTTCGACCCTGTAATTGCCACTTGTAGCTTTGCTGAAGCAAGATTCTGCCATGTTACGGCACTATGATGTATTTGAACCAGCGAACCAAACTGAGAAACCAACTTGCGGAAACATCCTCAGTCCATGCATGTAGTGGTAGGCCATTCACCTCTATCCAAGCAATCCTTCGACAACCAATATCTGTGGGAACCCACGGATGGAACGCAAAGAATCGCTCAGTCCAGAATCGCATATTTGAAGTGGTCTCTTGGTGCAATACTTCAGAACTGGCAAACACAATGAGGCGTTGAGTTCCTCCCATTGAGAAACACTCCACACCGGAAGGGAGAGACAACTCAGTCTTAATTCCAACTCGGAGAAAACCCACTGCACTGCGACTTAACCGTTCCAAATTGCCCGCACTGGCCGATACAGATATAGATGATAGGGTCTGTGCATGATGACAAGATCCCGTGATGACCTCTGCATAAGTTCTACCATCTCGTTCTGTTGGAGGCATGCGAGTGACCTTCGTAGGAGGGGCCTGCAATGGACCGATGCTCGAGACGTGGCCAAGAGGACCATGGAAGGAACCTCGTCGCTCTGACCTGGCATCCTATTGGGCTTCATTGAAACGCATTCTCCTTGTCCCACCAAAAGCCTCCGTGAGCCTCCTCAACCTGGTACTTTCCTGTGTGCCGCAGCGGACGAACTTGATGAAACCGAAACGTAAACCTTTACGAGATTTACGAACCGAGATGAACACATCTACCACAGGTTCTATGAGTGCAATCTCCTTAAATAGTTTGTTGGTTGACCATACCTCTGGGATATCTTCAACAAAATAGGAGATGTATCTGTCAGGGCTAAGGATCTTTGCAGGATTCCACTTAGCTGGCGACCGTCGAAGTGTTACCTTGTCTTCCTGATAGACCTGGTCATGGGTTGGTGATTTCCCAACGTTCCGCATGGTCTGACGAGGACCATGGGGTTGGGTGCGGGATTTAGGCCGTGAAGGAGATGAAGTTGGAAATGACTGAGAGATGGTTGTTGGAGTTGAGTGAACGATGGTTGGGTTTGGGATGGTGATGTTGGGATTATTGTTAGAGAGAGGTGGGAGATTTGGGGAGGTGAGAGAATTCATCTATACTGATGGTGCTTGTAAAGCAGGTCGATATGAGTGAACATGGAGCGATTGGAATATGACCGGTTGATTGACAGCCAAATAAATCCAAGTACTCTAATTCATTTGCAGCGCATCCTCCTGATAGAATCCCAATAACCTTATCTATTGCTTCACTCAAAAAAATTTTCTTGTAAGGAGAGTTTCTTCAAATTACAAAGGTTTTTGAATGAGTTGATTAGAATATTGAGAAATTGGTTGAAGGACAAGTCAAGGGTATGGAGAGATGTCAAGTTTGAAATGGCACTTGAAGTGTTCCCTTCCAACTGATTATGAGCAAGGTTTAAAATCTCTAAATCACGGAAACTATAGAGCCAGTCGGGCACTGAAGAAGAGAATGAATTCCAAGACAAATCAAGTTGCTTAAGTGAGGTCAGGTTTTGAAGCTGATTTGGGATTGGACCATAAAAAGAGTTATATCCCAGATTGAGAGAATTCAAACTTTTAAGTCCAGAAATCCAACCAAATAGTGAAGGTTTATTTAGTGGATTATTTGACAGATCAAGAACGGACAGAGAAGAAACGTTAACCCGAGGAACTGATGGAATAGGAGGAAGCTCACAGTATGACAAGTGTAATTCTACCAAAGAAGGGAGTGAGTTTATCACCTCCAACCAATTCAAGGCCTTACTAAGATCCACCCAACTCAAATCAAGGAATTCTATTGAAGAAAGCCCAGAAAGCCACTTCATATTGTCCAGGAATAAATGATAGTTATCTATCCGATTGAGATTGAGATTGTGATATGAAAGATTGAGATATTGAAGATAAATTTCCCAATTCATGAGGAATCATTCCTTCAAATATAGCTTCGGCCAGAGTAAGGACTCTCAAGCTCTTCATAGAACAAAGAAATTTAGGAATTGGAGTCCCAGAGAAATTATTGTTGCTTAGGTCCAAGTGCCTCAGCTGCTTCAAACTGAGTAAAGAAGGATTAATCTTTCCTGTCAAGGCTAAGTTTCGATAGACATTATCTGGATCTAGACCAGAATATTGAAAATATAATTCATAGAGAGAATAAGGACCTCCAATATACATTCTTCCAATCTCTAGTATTAAAAAACAGAATGCCTTCTCTCACCTCCCCAACACTCCCATCCCTCTCTAACCCGACCCCAACCATAGCCACCACACCTAACAATCCCATTCCAACCCACCCTTTGTCTCAGCATCGTCAAGATACTAGGAAACAACCTTTGATTGGTCCATCCACTCTTCAATCCAGGAAACCAGTGACACAGTCAAGGCCCAAATGGATTCCTGCTGAGGTTTTTTCGGCGGAACGCTATATTTCATATTTCATCGAGGGTATACCAGATGGGTGGACTTCGAGTAGGCTGTTTAGCGAGGTTGCAGCAATAGAACCTGTGGCAGACGTGTTTATCCCGAACCATAGGTCCAAGAGAGGTTCTCGGTTTGGCTTCGCAAAATTTGTGCGCTGTGGTTCTCAAGAGATGTATCGACAACGGAGGTTGGCATCGGCTTTCGGTGCTACTATGAGGATGAGGTTCAACATAGCTCATTTTACGAGTAGAACAGGGTCACGGCCATTGGAGCATGATGCTCAGGTCCGAGGAAGAGGACCCAGTTTGCCGCGTGTTTCACCGTTGCCTGCCCACACGAGTCCTCTAGGGGAGCGCGATGGTAGGACTTATGTGGAAGTTACAGCTGGGAAACCTTCTCGTGTTTCAATGCCCTCTTCTTTCAGGGTCTCTGCTACGCCTGAAAATTTAGAACGGCTTGGACGCAGTGCGGTGGGCTTCCTCCGACGGAACACACAAGATAACTGGCACCTTCCACAGGGCGTGGGTTGTTTTTCTTTAGGAGGGATGCAAAGGTTGCTCACTTTTGCTACTACAGCTTCCATGCAGAGTGCACTCACGACCAACTTTCAGTTTTGGGCGGACCAGTTCGAAGCTTTGCATCCTTGGCGTCCATCAGATGTCGGGGGACAAAGGCTCTGTTGGGTTCAGGTGGAAGGTCTCCCCCTTCACGCTTGGTCACAGGAGGTTTTTCAAATGATTGTTCAATCGGTTGGCCAGTTGGTGCAAACACATACTGATACTGATAGTTGGGCACTTTTAGATGTGGCAAGGTTGCAGGTTACGACTACTAAGGTGGGACAATTTCAGGAGACAGTAGAGCTTCATGTGGATGGTCAACTGTTCATGGTTAGTGTAAAGGAAGCTCAGGAGGAATTTCAAACGGGCAATGCGGTTGGTACAAAGTCAATCAGTTCCCGGAGGCCCACCAGCCGCCATATCACTCGTGTTCACCCTATCCCAGTTGTTGGGAATCCTGGGTCTGCTGCGGGCCAGGAGCGCACGCACACAGCAGGGGAAAAGGACTTCCATCAGCTGACACAACAGCTGCAAAAGGAGCTAACTAGAGATAGTGCTGAGAAGGTCAACCAAGGCATCGGGGATCGGGTTTTAACGAGCCTTCAGCTGGCAAAGACCCAGCCGAGTCATGTGCCTATTGGCTCGCGGGTCCCTCCAAGTTTTGAGGGACTTTCTGGTCTTTCCACTTCCAGTAGTGAGGGCTTTAGCAATAGTTCAGCACCAGCAGTTCTTGTGGCTCGCGAGGAACAGATACAGAGTGGGCAACTTATGCCTACCCGTAAAAGCATCCCCGATAAATTCCCGCTGGAATCCACACGGGAGGGTGCCATCTCTGTGGACTGCCCGTCCATTACGGCATTCACTAAAATGAGGCAGGCCGGTACAAAAGCTTCCCGCTTTGGTTTCCATCGGAGGACTGCTTTTGGTGGATTTGGGAAGCCGAAAAAGTTGCGCCATCATAAGCCCACAGGGAGCCTGTCATCCGGGAAAGCAAGTCTTACTGAGGGGCGTGGAGCTTCCCAACAGGTGGAGGATCCTTCATTTCTCGTTGGCACCTGTGACATGACTGAAGAAAATTCTGCTCAGTCGTGTTCCAGGGGTTCCGCAAATGAACATTGCTCTGGAGGAGTGGAGGCTCAACGGGCGTTAGAAGTAGCTAATACTTTGGGACTCATCTGTAAACAAACGAAGGCAGCCATCCGACAAAAACTGCTGGGGAGTATTGCAAAGGATAGGCGAGCGTGGCATGCTCACTGCAAGCACTAGGACTGGCCAGGTGTCGGTGAGTTCCTAAGGGTCTCTTTATTTCATGGTTAATATTGCTATGTGGAATGTTCGTGGGTGCCGTGGTAAACTTAAAGAAAATCAAATACGTATGTTGGTAACTCGATAGCAGTTGAGTGTATTGTTTTTGTTTGAGACAAAGCGGGAAAGCTTTGCAAGTCATGTGGCGCGCAAGTTGTGGCCGGGTAATAATGTTCTCTGGACGGCTATTGATGCAAGAGGTAGGACTGGTGGTATGGTCTGTATGTGGGATAATACGACTGTTCAGATTTTGGGTATAGAGAAATTTGACCGATGGATGCTATTGGAGGTGATAGTTCGGGGCACAGGGTTTCGCTTTGTTTGCATTGGTCTTCATGTTCCGAACCTGGCAGCAGAGCGTCGGCTCTTGTGGGCAGAGTTGCAGCAACGGAATTCTACGGACACTAGTCCGTGGTTGATTCTAGGGGATTTTAATGAATCTCTCCTAGAGGAGGAGCGGTCAGGGTGTTCCTTTCAGAGGGGTGCGGCTCGCAGATTCGCCAATTTTCTCCATCGGAATGGTTTGGTGGATCTGCCTCTCCTCGGCAAAGCATTTACATGGTTTACTAATCATAGTGCATCTAGAATTGATCGGGTTCTAGTGTCGTCATCCTAGTGTACTCAGTACAGTAATCATCGGTTATATGCAGGGGAAAGGGGTTTCTCTGATCATGTCTCTCTGATATTGAAAGCCGACACCATGTTTTGGGGTAGCCGACCCTTCCGTACATGGGATATATGGTGGGAGGATAAGGATTTTCTGAACAGGGTGGAACGTTGCTGGCAGGTGGCAGGGGAGCGTTTTCCTGGCGCTTTCTGTGTGGTGAAGAAGATGGCTTATATGAGGAAGCAGTTGCAGACCTGGCACAAGGAGTGTTACAATGAGCTAGATACTCGGTTACATAGTATTCTCACTGAGATTGAAGCTTTCGATCAAAACAGGACGAGCATGGGGGGCAGTCTGTCGCCAAGATATGCGGAACTACAAGTGCAGAAATGGGATTTAAAACGGAAGATTGAAGGCTTGTGGAGGCAGAAATCAAGACAGCAGTGGTTACGATTGGGAGACAAAAATTCTCGGTATTTTCACACCTGTGCCACCATTCGTCAGAGCAGAAATTTCATTGGTGCAATTCGTTTCAATGATGTTGAAGTGTGCAGGCCGGAAGACATCAAAGCTGCTGCTTTGGCATACTTTCGGGAGCAATTTGCTGAAGGGGATAACAGCTGGTTCGGCTTGGGGGATTTATCTATGCCCCAGCTAGCTCAATCTGATAATGCTGAACTTGAGAGACCTTTCCAAGCCGAAGAAATACAGCGGGCAGTGTGGGCATGTGCCAGCCACAAGGCTCCAGGCCCGGACGGATATAATTTTCACTTTCTCAAGCAGGCATGGACGGTTTTGGGTGACGATATCATCACACTGGTGCAAGAATTCTATTCCGGTGGTATCTTGCCTAAGGGTATCAATACTAGCTTCCTTACATTAATTCCAAAAATTCAGGGGGCCACAACATTTTCAGATTATAGGCCTATAAGCCTCGTCAGCAGCCTATACAAAGTTATTGCCAAGCTTCTGTCATCCAGTCTTAAAGGGGTTATGGATCGGTTGGTGTCTCCAGTCCAGACTGGCTTCATGCAGGGCCGGTTTATAGCGGATTCAGTGATGGTTGCGAATGAAATCATTCATTCAATGCAGATGTCCAAACGTCCAGGCTGGTGTTTCAAATTGGATTTCCAGAAAGCTTATGACTCGGTTGGGTGGTCCTTCTTATTTGATGTGTTGTCAAGGATGGGGTTTGGTGCTAGATGGTGTCGCTGGATACAGGCCTGTGTATCTTCAGCGCGAGGTGATGTTCTTGTCAATGGCGTGCCTACGGCTGAATTTACGATGGGTAAAGGGTTGCGTCAGGGCGATCCGCTATCACCTTTACTATTTAATCTAGCTACTGAAGTCCTGTCGCGCATGCTTGGGCGGGCGGTCGAACGCAATTTATTCCAGGGATTCAGCATTGGCGGTATTCATTTGACGCACCTGCAGTATGCGGATGAAATAATCCTGTTTTGTGCTGGCGATCATCAGGGCGTGTTTAACTTACAAAGTATTCTTCGATGCTATGAACTAATGTCTGGATTAAAGGTTAATTTTTTCAAGTCCGGGTTGGTGGGCATCAATGTGTCTCCGAATGTTGCTGCAGAGATGGCGAGTCTTCTGCATTGTAGGGTACAGGCTTTGCCACTTCAGTATCTTGAGGTGCCATTAGGTGCTAATCCACGGCATCATAGCACATGGGTATCAGTAATTACCAGATTCAAAGGCAAGCTTGCAGCTTGGAAGTGCTCATTACTATCGTTGGGGGGCCGTCTCACCCTGATCAAATCAGTGCTCAACAGCCTGCCGGTGTACTACATGACATTTTTCCAGTTGCCAGTAGGAGTTAGGCGAGAGCTGGAGAAGTGGATGAAGCGATTCTTCTGGGCAGGGACAGTAGATAAACGCTGTTTATGTAAGGTCAAGTGGGAAACCGTGACTGCTGCAACTGAGGAGGGAGGTGCTGGTTTGGGTTGCTTAAAGTTGAGAAATTACGCATTGCTCACGAAGTGGAGTTATCGTATAGCTAGTGAGACGTGCTCTCTATGGAGACAGATCATTGAGCAGAAGTACAGACCTGTTCTGAGTATGGATGGTATTGCTAGTGATGTTCGCCATGGCTCTGCCGTATGGAAAGGAATAGTGACCATCAGCAAACTCATAATGCCCAACGGTCGGTGTATTTCTTCCTTTTATCATTGGAGACTGGGGAAGGGAGACTCCATTCGCTTTTGGCATGATGTTTGGTGTGGTGCCGCTCCTCTACGAGTTCTTTTCCCCAGACTGTACGTGCTCTCACTGGAGAAGGAGGGAACAGTTCTGCAGTCCGGATCCCGGATTGGAGCTGCGTGGCAATGGAACTATACGTGGCAGCGACGTTTGTTTGTTTGGGAAGAGGAAGATGCTGCACATCTCTCGGACCTAATAGACGACTATCGACCGAATCCTCTACTAGCCGATGTTCTGCTATGGGGCGAACAAAGGCTACCTTTTTCCACAAATAATTGTTATCGGTCTCTCGCAAGGTCAGCAGAGGTGTCCTCTCCAAGGCCTATTCCTAACGTGTGGAGTCGAAATGGTGCATCTAAATGGCAGGTGTTTATGTGGTTGGCGTGTATGGAGAAACTATCTGCCAAGGCATATTTAATACGCCTCGGCATTTTGCCAGCCACTGACAGGTTCTGCGAGGCATGTGGTTGCGTGGAAGGGGATTCCACTCACATTTTGCTGGATTGTAGACAGGCGTGGGCATGCTGGTCACTGTTGTTTAAGCATTGGTGACTCTGTTGGGTCCAACCTCGGTCCACTGCCGAATTATTTGTACAATGGGACAGTTTCTTCATTCCAGGCCGTTGGCGTCCACTCTGGTATGTGCTACTCTTCTCTTGTGCATGGAGCATTTGGCTGAGTCGCAATAACCGAATTTTCAGAAGAGAGGAATCCAGTGCGGCAGATATCTATTTCAATGGTTTGCGGCATGGGTTTTACTAGGCAAAAACTAATCTTCCTGATGTTTGTATTGACAGTTTGGATATTTTGCCTGTTGGGGATGTTGTTGCCTTACTGCCTGCGTAGTACACTGGCACTTGAAAGTCCCTGATACTGTTCATCATTCACTGGGTTGTTCTTTGAGCTGGAATGGTTGCTGCAGTGATATCTTTCTATGTAATTGGTGTACTTATATGGAGTTCCTGTTTGGCTGACTGGACACTTCTTGTCAACTGTCTGGACAACAAGGGTAGCTTCTGTGGTTAGCGTTGTAACAGATAATGCCACTCATGCAGGTTGGCCAACCCGCCAGATTTTTCAGAGGAGCAGTTCGCATTGCAGCAGCCATGTAATTCACTGGCAAGCGGTATGGTTTATTGGGGGCCGATTACTTTCTCAGATGTTAGAATTAATATTTTGGTTGTCTTGCCTGTGGGGTTATTGTTGTTATACTGGTTACATAGTTGCTTGGAGCTCTGAAAGATACAGATCCCGTTTATGTATTCACAGGATCTGCATGTTTCATTTTGTACTTCATGCAGGACACAATTTCATTGTCCAACTTTCCTGTTTTACTAATATATATAATATACATATCGATTTTCTTCAAAAAAAAAAAAAAAGGACCTCCAATATGGATCTCAAGGACATTTCCAGTGGAATTGTGGCAGATCACCCCAAACCACCCGCAGCAGTCTCCTTCAGCACTCCAAGAAGCAAGCCGATCGGAAGGATCATGGAGGTCATGCTTGAACTGCAAAAGAGCTTTTCGTTCTTCTTCATGGCATCTTCCATTGAAGTTGCTGCCATGGTTCAAACAAGAACAAATGGCTGGTGCAAGCAGCAACCAAAGCCAAAAAGCATAGTGTTGAAAGACTCTAGCCATTGTATATTAAAAGTTTAGTGTGCACATAAACCGTTGCTAAGGATTGTATTTATACTACTTTTTTCTGGGCATAAATCTTGGAGATACGCTGCTTCTTGGAAATTGGTCAAAATAGATAAAGAATTTATGCTTTAACAGCTGAAGTCTTTTTTTTTTTATTGATTGATTACTTAGACTAGAAAAAATTGCAACTCATCGGTATGCTTCCAAATGTCCCAGTCTACACGGATCGACGGGGCTTTTTTTATTAAATCCCTCCTAATCTTTGTGCCATGAGTCAAGAGGAATAGAGCAAAGCTGTGAAGACTATACAAATTAAGTTTTCATTTTCCGATTTTAAAATAAAGAAATTTGGAAACTTATCTTTGAAGTCACAGTGAACAAGAAATGTTCATAAATTCCTTTTTCTTACAAAAACCAATAATATTATTATTCGAATTATTATTAATATTATTAAAAATGAATAATATTATTCGAATGTTCATAAATGTTCATAAATGTTCATAAACGATATTTTTGACCATTAATATTCAGTGAATAATAATTCGAATAATAATTTCATCGATCATTGATATACTTATTAAAAATAATATTTATGTTATTATTTTAGGATATTTTTTCTTAAAACTAACTATAGTGTGTCATATTACTCTCATTGTATAATAAGAAAAATAATAATATTTCTTCTTCACAATTCTAGTCTTTTTCTAACACCATACAAAATATATATATGTCTTATTTTTGCCGTGAATTATGGGGTACGTCAAGAAAAATAAATAAATACACAATATGAAAACATATGAAAGGTTTCAATTCGTTGAAAGAAATTTTATTTTTTGTCAGTACACAAGACTTGACCCAAAAAAATAATGCATCAGTACTTCTAAGTGCACAAAGTCTACAAGGGTGGGGTATTATGAAAAGATACGACTTGTCATACGGTGAAAAAAACGCTGAACTGAACGCCATCTTCTAGGAACGTTCGTCTCAAACTAGACTATCCACACAAAAGTAAGGATGGATGGAAAAATATCATCATTGTTTTTCATTTACTTGACTAAAAGAGTCAGTGGTTGTAAAATAATCCATTAAATTCGAACTATTTGCCAATATCTACTCAAATTCTATTGCAGTAGGAATTACAATCTTGAAATTCTAACCATTTCAACATACTAAACACAGTATATAAGTTGCATGTTGTGAATCCTAAAAGGAAAATAAATAAAAAACGTGGCAAATTTGAAGTCACAATGAAGAAGAAAGGTTCATAAAATTCCTTTTTTCTTTTAAAAACTGACATAGTAATTATGTTCCTGCATGCGAAAATATCGATGAGGCGATGACAGTTTGTCATCAGATGACTTAGTACTTATGACGAAGATACTTCTTGCCTACTTTGGAGATGCCGATTCTCTTGGTCTGTATGGATATCTATCACTAGATGGTGGGGGATCACATTTGTGTGTCCAGATTCAATCCCTAAGTTTTACATACAGTGGCTTGAGTGTGTGGTCAACAAAAAATCAGCATCTTTTTGGAGAATCTTGTTTTTTGTTATGTTGTGGTCTTTTTGGAAGGAAAGAAACAACAGAATTTTTAAAAACAAATTTTCTGAAGAGACTGAAATATTTCATATTATCTTGGAAAGAGCATTAACATAGGCAAAATTTCAGTTACAATAGCTGGCAGCATCTTGTAGGAGGGGATATGTGGTGTGCTGATATTTGAATTTGAACAATAAACATATCTTGTTTCAAAAGATATGTTTTTGATTTATTTGACTAATCCCTTGCAAATACTTTTTATTTGCTGGTCAAGTTCTATTTGACTAATCTTTTATATTTTATAATTATTTAATTTTACTAAAATCTTTCTTATTTAATTAAAAAATATTATTTTTACATGTATAATGACCCATGACACTCCAAAATCCTAATATCACTTCGTCTAGTTTTGTGAGTTTCCTTCAGTAGTCGCAGTGCAATACTTATCAAGTGGAAGGCCACACAAATTGTTCCCAATGAAACTTGATGCAGGAAAGCTTTGTAACTGTGTGCTCACTGGAATTTTTCCTTTCAAATCATTGAAGGACAAGTTCAAGCGACTCAAGTAGGTTAGAGTAGAAATACTCTGAGAAATCTTTCTAGATAATTGATTTTGAGATAAATCCAAAGACTCAACAGTTGTCATATCACCTATATTATATGGAATTTCTCCGTGTAGGTAATTCTGAGACAAATTCAAGAATAGCAAATCTCTTAGAATTGCTATTCCATTAGGAATTTTACCAGTAAATCTATTACCAGAAAGATCTATACTTTTTACCAGTCTAAGATTAGAGCTGTACTCAAGTAAGTTTCCTTTTATGCCAGGAACTTTCAGAAATTACCGTCCATAAATTGTCTGGATCAACGGACATGGTCAACAATGCACTGTCTGAATCATTTATCCCCATCAGTGCACCAAAGTGAATAATGCATCTTGGAAGGGAACCACTGAGATTGTTTTTTTTTTTTTTGAAGAAATATCGATATATATATTAAGAAGCAAAATACCAAAGAACTATACAATGAAGCAGTGTACCAGCTCAATGGACAAAATGAAACAGACAGATCCTGTGAGTAAATGACAGGATCTGTGACTTTCAGAACTCCAATTTCTACGGAGCCAGTACAAGAACAATATCCCCAACAGGCAAGACATCCAGACTATCAATACGAACATCTGGGAGGTTAATCTTTGCCGAATAGCCCCATGTCTCATACCCTTGTAATACATATCTGCCGCACAGCTGACTTCACCTCTAAAAACCTGCTATTGCATCCCAACCAGATACGCCATATACAAAAAAGTAGTAAACATACCAGAAAGCACACCAATGAACTGAAATGATAAAACATTCGCTAAACTAGTCAGTCAACTACCGATGCACCCAACGCAGATAGAAAATTTCCGGAAGCAATCAATCCCAAAATGTCTACATCAACATTCGGCAAATTAAATCTGGCCCAGCAACATCCAAAACGTAAACCATTATAACAAAGATCATTTGCACTGCTATCCTCCTGACGAAAAATCTTACAATTTCTGCCAAGCCAAATACTCCACGTAATGGAAAATAGCAATACGTACCAAAGATTTGTCCACCTCCGAGGAATTGAATACCCACCCCACTGATCAAATAGATCAGACATAGACCTTGGTTGGACCCAAACCAAGCCCCACAACTTGAACAACCTCGACCAACATGTCCATGCCTTTCGACAATCAAGCACGATGTGATTAGAATTCTCCTCAACAACTCCACAATCCATACAGAAACGAGCTGAGACAGGGATTAGACCAAGTCGGGCAAGATGTTGTCTCGCAGCAAGCTTCTCCCTACATGCCAACCACATAAAGGCTTGCCACTTAGGTGCACCATGCTTAGTCCATACGTTGGGGATCTGCCTGTCCGTGGATGAGGGCAAGCATTCAGCCAAGGAGGAATAGCAGTGGCGAACCGAAAACGACCTCGCCTGACTTCCCCACAATAGGAGATCATCATCCACGGGTGAAGGTCGAACTGTAGCCAGCAAAGACGTGAGACGCCCAGCCTCAGCTTCCTCCCATGCGAAGAGTCGTCGTCGCCATATAAAGGACCAACGCCATCCCGTTTCCATGAACATTCCAAAACCCCGCACTGGCCCCTCCTTATCCATTGATATCGCAAACAATCTGGGAAAGAGCAATCTGAGAGGCACCGTACTACACCATATGTCATGCCAAAATGCAATAGAGTCTCCTTGTCCCAGCCGCCATTGATACAGAGATGAAATACACTGACCTGTCGGCAAAGAAGATTTACTTGTCCTCACAATTCCTCTCCAGATTGCTGATCCCTCTGAAATTCCACACATAATTCCCTCAGGTCGCAATATAGAGTGATACTTCTGTTCTATAACCTTACTCCACATCGAGCTATTATCTGTAGCCAAACGATAACTCCACTTCATCAACAATGCATCGTTCCTTAATTTCAAACACCCCAACCCAACACCTCCACTATCTTTTGATCTCACTACAACTGACCAGTTTACCTTACACAAGCAGCGTTTGTCCGCCTTACCACTCCAGAGGAAACGACGCATCCACTTGTTTAGTTCCTTACGTACACCAGCAGGCATCCTGAAAAAATTCATGTAATAAACCGGTATGCTATTCAAGACTGTCTTGAGCAAAACAATTCTACCACCCAAAGATAATAGGGATCCCTTCCAGGAAGCTAATTTCCGTTTGAACCTGTCAATCACCGTAGACCAAGTACTCCGTCGTCGCGGATTAGCCCCAAGAGGCACTCCAAGATAGTGAAAAGGAATGGTCTGTATCCGACAGTGAATTGAAGACGCCATGGCCCTAACCTCCTCGCTTGGTACATTGATTCCCACCAAGCCAGATTTAAAGAAGTTGATCTTTAATCCTGACAACAGCTCAAAACAGCGCAGAATCCTTTTTAAACCAAATAATCCCTGTTGCTCTCCTTGGATAAAGAGTATAACATCATCCGCATACTGTAAATGCGTTAACCGTATATTCCCAACTGCTATGCCAGCGAACAAATGCTGATCAGCACCTACCCCAAGCATACGTGACAATACTTCTGCCGCTAGATTAAATAATAGCGGTGATAATGGGTCACCTTGTCGCAACCCTCTACCTGTAGTAAACTCAGAAGTAGGCACCCCATTGACAAGCACTGAGCAGCGGGCTGTGGAAACACACATCATAATCCAACGACACCATTGACCCCCGAATCCCATTCGTTTCATCACCTCAAGTAGAAACTCCCAGTCCACCGAGTCATACGCCTTTTGAAAGTCCAGCTTTAGACACCATCCACGTTGTTTAGAACTCTTCATGGTGTGGATAATTTCATTGGCGATCATGATAGAATCTGCTATATATCGACCCTCCAAAAAACCGGTCTGAAAGGGAGATATAAGTTGTGCCATCACCCGTTTGAGTCGTGTTGCCAGCAATTTGGCAATAATCTTATACATACTGTTAAGAAGACTAATAGGCCGATAAGAGTTGAAATTTGCTGCACCCTTCACTTTCGGGATTAACGTAATGAAGCTATTATTGATGCCTCGAGGCAACATGCCGCTCGAGTGAAATTCCTGCACCATTGTCACTATCTCACCTCCAATGACATCCCAAGCCTTCTTAATGAAATAAAAATTAAATCCATCAGGTCCCGGTGCTTTATGACTGCCACAATCCCACACCGCACGCTTAATTTCCTCCTCTAAGAACGGTTCTTCAAGAGCAGCTGCTTCTGCGAGAGGAACACTAGGAATAGGCAACCGTCCCAAACCTAAACACCGAGCTCCTTCAGATTCAAATACCTGCTGAAAATGCCTGACTGCTGCCCCTCTGATTTCATCCGGTGTGTTACAACTCATTCCATCAGACGTAACATTACCAATAAAGTTAGAGCAACGTCGGATGGACGCGCAAGAGTGGAAGAATTTGCTGTTCTTGTCTCCCAATTTGAGCCACTGCTGCCGTGCTCTTTGCCTCCACATTGCCTCCAATTGTCTTCTCAGCTCCCATTTTTGAGATTGCAATGCTTCATACCGCTGACAGTAACCAGCATCAGCCCACTCCCTTCGGTGTTGATCCAGAGAATCAAGTTCAGTCAATATAGCCTTTAACCGCTCTTCCATCCCCCCAAAAACACTTACGTGCCACACCTTTAACTGCTGTCGTAGACAAGCCAACTTCTTGATGACACAAAATTCGCCAGGAAAGCGGGTGCCTGCTTCCTGCCAAAATTGCGCGACCACCTCGATGAACTGCTTATTCTCCCACCACACATCCCAAGTACGGAACGGTCTCCGTCCCCAAAAATACGAATCAGCTTTCAACACCAATGGCACGTGATCCGACAATCCCTTTGCACCAGCATACAACCTATGGTTAGCAAACTGAACACACCATGCAGGGGCTACCAACGCCCTATCAATTCTAGATGCGCTACGAGAATTAAACCAAGTAAACTCCTTGCCTAAGAGAGGCATATCAATCAAACCTGCCTGATGAATAAAGGACGCAAAACGACGAGCTGCTGCAGAATTAAATGAACTACCAATCTTCTCCGTTGCTTGAACTGATTCATTAAAATCACCAAGAATGACCCACGGGATATCATCTCCAGCTTGACGACTTAGTATCTGCTCCCACAAAACGTACCGCTCATTCGCCACATTAGATGCATGAAGCCCCGCACACATAAAACAAAATCCTGATGCCCTCACCCGCATCTTTAAAAGGATCCATCTATAAAATCTTTCAGTACTAATATTTTGTACCTGTACATCATCCCAGAGACAGACAATGCCTCCTGCCCTCCCTTGCGCATCCACAGTCGCCCACTGAATGTGTTCTCCACTCCACAATCTGCCTGCTAATTGATCAGAAAAACGTTCCTGTTTCGTCTCACATAAGATTAGGATACTCAGCTGTTCTTTACGGATCATGTTAGAAATCTGTTGCCCCTTCAACTTACCTCTACTTCCACGAACGTTCCACATGGCCAGATTAATCATTCAAATAATTATGAACCCCTCAACCGCACTACCCAACAACACACTGCTAATTGCAATGAGCTAGCCATTCCTCACCTTCCTCAATAATTCTCGTCTGTAACTTCCTTCTGATGGCATTCTTCATCTGCTTACGGCTGAGCCCCAAAGCTTCCACTACCTCCAAAGATTGTTGTGTTTCCGTTTCAATTAAACAGCTGTCAACGACAGGACTTCGAGCGCTAGACCGACTCACTGCACCATCAGTCTTCTCATTGCTAACCAGCAGAAAAGAAGGATCATCCGCCGTTGGCACACCCAAACCCACGTTCGGTTGGCTGAGTCGACCTGAAGAGAGGCTTCCAGTGGGTTTAACACATTTGATTTTTTTGTTTTTACTCACCCCATTGATGGCAGCCCGGCCAGGAACTTCAACACAAGACGCTTTGGACTCGGTCTTCCTCATCCGAGCAAAGGTCATCTCTTCATACAGCCCTGTAAAATCCACCTGTGTGTCTACATCCTCCTGGGGCGAACCTTCCGACATGGCTCTCCTAAGTAACTGGTAGTTAGCAGCTTCATGTCTGTCCCCGTGAGACTTTGGGAATACAGGAGCAGTGAAATTATTGAAGCACCCTCCACTTTGTCCAGAAAGACTCCCTACTCCTGCAGTAGACTGACGCACGTGCGAAGGACAATCAGCTGACTTGTGTTTTGACTGAACTAGATCCGTTGGAATCGTACCAGGCCCTACCAAGCCCTCTTGTGTTGACTCTGGCCCCCCCTACTTCCGCACCCATGTCCCCTGTCATATTCCTCTGACCAGCAGCTTTTGTACCTATAGAAGATGTGCTGCCCTTGGCTTCTCCCACCTTCTCCTATCTATCTGCTATGAAAGATTGATTGAGATGGCCAGCCGCTCTAAAATATCCTTCCCCAGCCACTCTAAAATATTCATCCCCAACAGGTTTTTGTTTGGTCACCTCGGGCCCTGCATAACCTCTCTCCTGGACTTCCACAATGGATATTGCAAAGAGTTTACCAGCAACCTGCACTTGCAAGCTCTCCTGTATCTGTGATACACGAGTGGTTTCCACCTGCAACACTACAGCGTCAATCCGTTCCATATTGATGGTTCGGCTATCAATCTGAACTAAGGTACCTATTGAAAGCATGAGCTTTTGATAAGCATTTTCTGTCCAGGCATGCAAAGGAATACCAACAACTTTCACCCAACATAATCTTCGAACACCTGTATCTTCAATCTGCCATG
>JAEPBF010000003.1:0-220382 GCA_019739055.1 Passiflora organensis | reverse complement strand
TTTGAATTTCAAGAAGATTTGGCGAAAACCTAATTCCGCCGCCGATTTTCAAAGTACCATTAGACAAAGCAATACTAACCTCCTGACGGAAAATAAAATATGGTTAGAAATAGGATGAAGAGAGCTTTCCAACAAGCTATTATCCACAGAGATACAATGAACTATGAGGGAGTTATGCTGGTTTAAAGTTTCAGAAAATTCTGACGGCTAATGGAAGGTATAGGGTTTTAAGCCTATACGAATTTTGTAAGGTTTTAGGGGAAAAATTTGTGGGGTTGGCTTCCTATTTATATTCAATGAGTGTAGAATTATGTCTATACTTTTAATCAATCTATCAATCCAATATAATTCACTAAATAACCAAAACTCTTAAATTACCTTCCCTATTTTTAGGGACTTTATCTCTAAGGCAACTATCTACCTTAAAGGATGGTTCCTAAAGCTATTACCCATCTACAAGGACCGAAATCAAAAGGAATTAGAAGCAAATTAATTTACTTAACAATCTCACCAATTTCGGCTATCACACATCCTTCTCTTTAGGGGCAAAATCGTCTTTTCACCTGCACTGACTTCTGGACTTCTAGGACTCAAAATTCGGGGTCTTAAATTTTGGACAACACAGGTGGAAGGGGATGGCTTTTCTTTTTCGTTGCCGATGGCAATTTGATGTGTTTCACCTGTCTGTGTACTTCTGAACTTTCGGAAGTGTTTGCAGTCCTCCCTCAGCCATAGATTCGGCCCTAACCTCTTTTGATTGGTTTGGGAATTGCGTGAGCCCCTTTAGTTGTTTAGGGATGATCATATGTGAATTAGGAGATTTGTGTTTAGGGATTCTGTAGATTTTATGATGTTGTGACCCTACTGAGATTCTTGTAATCTCAAACCGTTGTTTTTACAATTTTTCAGGCTTAGGTACATTCACTGTTCGTTGTACCAGGGTGTGAGATCAAGGCTGCACGACGGGGCGATATCGCATCACAATTGCATACTTGTTACTTGCGCATATAACATGAATGATTGGACAACTTTCTGGTTTATTTTAAACACTCTTCTTTACTTGCTATTTCCGAACCATGATGAAGAATTTCTTGCTGGTTATGTGTATCCCTATGGGACTTGTGTGTTATGAACCCAATGATTTAAATTAAAACTTCCGCAGATGTTTTATTTACTCCGTATGATACCAGAATATGTGTCCAATGTCATACTCCAATTATTCAAAAGCAATAAAACTAACAAGCTAAAAATCGGTAGTTCATGATAAGCCTGGTGGGATTCAAGTAGGTCTTAGGTGTCATTTAGGCATATTTGGGTTTCACAACGATAATAATCTTAATCAGAGCAATTACTAATAGTTAGGAATTGGGGTCGTTACAAGTTTGGTGAGTGGTATTGGTAAGGGAGTTGTAGGTCGTTACAGGGTTCCGGTGGCCATTGAGGTTCTTACTTCTATGGGAGTTGTATGGGCAGCAAATTCCAGCAAGAGCTCGCTGGAGGTCTGGTCCTTGTGTGGCCGGAACCCTGTCCTTTTGTGGCAGGAAGCCCTGGTAGGTATGTGACCTGGGATGCCCTAGTAGGTATGTGACTAGGAAAGACTTGTCCGTGTGGGACTAGTCGACTTGTCCTTGCGAGGACAAGATGAAAGGCTTACTGATTAGTTTGCGTGTTAACCATCTACCCTTTGTGCAGTAAGTTTTGGACAACACAGGTGGAAGGGGATGGCTTTTCTTCTTCGTTGCCGAGGGCAATTTGATGTGTTTCACCTGTCTGTGTACTTCTGAACTTTCGGAAGTATTTGTAGTGCTCCCTCAGCCATAGATTCGGCCCTAACCTCTTTTGATTGTTTTTTGAATTGTGTGATCCCCTTTAGTTGTTTAGGAATGATCTTATGTGAATAGGGAGATTTGTGTTTAGGGATTCTGTAGATTTTATGATGTTGTGACCCTACTGAGATTCTTGTAATCTCAAACCGTTGTTTTTACCATTTTCAGGCTTTGGTACATTCACTGTTCGTGGTACCAGGGTGTGAGATCAAGGCTGCACGACGGGGCGATATCGCATCACATTTGCATACTTGTTACTTGCACATATAACATGAATAATTGGGCAACTTTCTGGTTTATTTTAAGCACCCTTCTTTGCTTGCTATTTCCGAAACTTGTTGATGGATTTCATGCTGGTTATTTGGATCCCTATAGGACTTGTGTGTTATGAACCCAATGATTTGATTTAAGACTTCCGCTGATGTTTTATTTACTCCGTATGATACCAGAATATGTGTCCAATATCATGCTCCAATTGTTGATAAGCAATAAAATGAACAAGCTAAGAATCGGTAGTTCATGATAAGTCTTCTGAGATTCAAATAGGTCTTAGGTGTTATTTAGGCTTATTTGGTTTCACGGCGGTAATGACCTTAATCGGAGCAAATAATAATAGTTAGGAATTGAGGTCGTTACAAGTTTGATAGCGGAGCATGGTTTAGGGAATATAATTTGTTATATGCTAACTTATTTGTTGATTGCAGGTGATTGCAGGTAATAACATGGGCACACACTCACTCACTTAGGGGCTAAAACCGAAAGGGAACTAGGGATAACATGGGATTTAAATGATGGAAATAATAATAACAGATGTGATGATTGTTCATCTTTAGTATACCTTAATATGTTTGAGTAGATTATTAGATATGTTTCTTGTCATTACCGAATGAATATGCATGTGAGTGATGATGTGTATTGCCGAATATGGATGATGTGTGAGTCTATGTTTGCTTGATGTTTGATAATGATTTTTATGAGTGTTGATGGCATTGCCAAGAATACCTTTGCATATGTGCATGTGATTTCCGAAAATTTGTATATTGCTTTCCAGTATATGCGTATCATCCGGTGCATGCCTCTCCACCAGTTACCACTCCTATTCCTAGTGTCGGATTTAGTCTGTGTTGAGTAACAATCGTACACTTGTGTAGTATGGCACGCTCGAGGCAACAAAGGGACCAACGGGGTAGGTTTGAGATTCAGACTGAACAGAAACCTGTTGAGTAAGATGAGCCAAATGCACAAAATGAGCAGGAAGGGCAAGCTGAGTCCAAAAACCAACCTGAGACACCAGCCGCACCAGGCATTGACCCTGTTATGGCACAAATCTTAAATGTGTTACAAGGAATTGCTGCAAACCAGCAGCGAATGGAGGCGCAATTTCAGAATGCTCCTGCGCCTGCACCAGAACCTATTCCTCCACTTGAACCTGTGCAGCCGGCGCATCATAAGGAGACAGAGAGACTTCCCTTCATGATTACAAAATTTCTGAAGGAAGCTCGACAACTTGGATGTAAAGATTTCGGTGGTTCAGCTGGAGCCGCAGCCGCTCGTGAGTGGATGGACACCTTATGCCGAGTATCCTTGTTCCTGCATATCTCGGATGATGACAAGGTTGCCATTGCAACATTCTTACTTGAAGGAGAAGCCCTCTCATGGTGGACATCTGTTAGCTTGCGATTCAGCGATCGTTTGCCAACGTGGGAAGAATTCCGGTACTAATTCTATGAGAGATTCTATACGAGATTCCATAAAAGCGAGCAGCAACAAGCTTTTTACAAACTTGAACAAGGCACCCGTTCGGTGCTGGAATATGAAAAAGTGCTAAGAGAGTTGTCCCGATTTGCACCTGAAGAATATTGTACACCGTATCAGCTTGCGACACGATTTCAGGATGGGTTGAGTACCGAACTCAAAACCATCGTCGGTACGACACCGGTGCAGAATTTACAAGAACTAATTGTTGCCGCAACTGAGGCTGAAAAGATCGTGCAAACCAAGAAGTCATCCGCAGCCACTAGTGGCGGATCCTATGGGCGAGATTCGAGGTTAAATCGGCAAAGGGGACCCTATCCTTTAAGGTCCTATTCTCTGAAAATTAATGGCAATGGAAATACCAACCGGAAGAATTTTTCTGGTTCAAATTCCAATGGATCTTCATGGAGTTCGCAGCAACGGCGATGTTACAACTGTGGCGAGATGGGATATGTTCAGAGGGAATGCCCAAAACCAAGGCGAATCACAGGTGTACCAAACGCAGGCCAAGGTGGGAATGTCAACCCTGCTAGACCACCAACATGCATACCAGGAGGACCACCCAACGGATCCACAAGTGAGGTGCAACCAAGACCAACAAGGCTCTTTACTTTGACTGATGCCGAGGCTAGTCCTGATGTGGTGACAGGTACTATTTCAGTCTTTTCTCAAAACGATAAAGTATTATTTGATCCAGGAGCAAATAAATCGTTTGTAAGTCCAAGGATAGCACTTAGCACGGATCATCCTCTATCTCCCTTGACTCCTCCTATTGCGGTTCTAACTCCTTTGGGAGAACAACTGATTAGTGATCTGGTCTACATCGGTTGTGCTATACGTATGGGATTGAATGTAGTTGAAGTGAATCTAATTCCATTAGACATCAGGGAGATGGATGTGATTTTAGGCTTGGATTGTCTGGCAAAATATCAAACCTGTGTTGAGTGTTTCACCAAGCGAGTGTGGTTCACTTTTTATGATGGTACCGAATACTGTTTTGAAGGCGATAGGCGAGTGGTGCCAACTTGCATGATTTCTTGGCTTAAGGCGAAGCGATTAATCAACAAAGGATGTACAGCGTACCTTGCGCATGTACAGGATATTTCTAAAGAATTCTCAGATCTGAATTTTGTTCCTGTGTTTTGCGAATTTGCAGAAGTATTTCCCGAAGACATAGCCGGACTACCACCATCAAGGGAAGTGGAATTCGGCATTGAGCTAGAGCCAGGTACGAATCCGATTTCCATACCCCCGTATTGTATGGCTCCTGCAGAAATGAAGGAACTAAAGACGCAATTGGAAGATTTGATGGATCGTGGTTTTATTCGACCTAGTGTGTCACCCTGGGGAGCACCTATACTATTCGTGAAAAAGAAAGACGGTTCGCTGCGATTGTGCATTGATTATCGGCAGGTGAACCGTGTGACCATGACAAATAAATACCCTTTCCCACGCATCGACGATTTGTTTGACCAACTCCAAGGTGCAGCCGTGTTCTCCAAGATCGATCTCAGATCTGGATACCATCAATTGCGAGTTCGTGATGTTGATATTCCGAAGACCGCGTTCAGATAGCGTTATGGCCACTACGAATTTCTGGTTATTCCATTCGGCTTGACCAATGCACCAGTTGTGTTTATGGACTTGATGAATCTTGTGTTCCACGAATTCCTGGATAAATTTGTGATAGTCTTCATCAACGACATTCTGATTTACTCAATATCGGAAGAGGATCATGCTATGCACTTGCGGATTGTGCTTAAAATCCTGAAGGATCGACGGTTGTTCGCAAGGTACTCAAAATGCGGATTCTGGTTACGTGAGGTTAGTTTCCTTGGCCATATTTTTTCCGCCCAAGGTATGTTTGTTGATCCAAAGAAGATTGAAGCCGTGATTGCTTGGGAACCTCCGCGAAGTGTGTTTGAAGTTCGTAGTTTCCTAGGCTTAGCAGGATAATACCGTCGCTTTGTGGAAAATTTTTCATCACTTGCCGGACCATTGACAAAACTGACACGCAAGGGTGAGTCGTTCGTATGGAACGAGAAATGCCAGCAAAGTTTCGATGACCTAAAGAATCGGTTAGTTTCTGCACCTATCCTTACCTTACCTGTTTGCGGAAAAGAGTATGTGGTTTACAGCGACGCGTCAAAATCTGGACTTGGATGTGTATTGATGCAAGATGGGAAAGTCATTGCCTACGCTTCAAGGCAATTGTGACCGCACGAGATGAACTACCCTACACATGACCTAGAACTTGCAGCCGTGGTATTTGCCTTAAAAATATGGCGACATTATTTATACGGCGAGACGTGTCGAATCTTCACTGATCACAAAAGCCTGAAGTACCTCCTTACACAAAAAGAATTGAATATGAGACAACGAAGATGGGTGGAGCTGATTAAAGACTACGATTTAATCATCAAATATCATCCTGGAAAGGCGAATGTTGTTGCTGATGCCCTGAGCAGAAAGGTTCATCCTCCTTCCCCAACAATTTTGGCCTACATGCGCACCTATTACCTACCGATGATGCTGGAATTGAAAACTAATCGGGTGTATCTTGGCACCGATTTCTCTGAATTTCACCTATTACCTACCTATTATCTTTATCTAAGGATAACTTGAAAATCGGCGGCGGAATTAGGTTTTTGCCAAATTTTCTTGAATTTCAAACTAGCATAACTTTTTAATCGTTTATCAGATCCTTACAAATAATTGCTCATTGGAAAGCTCTTTTCATCCTTTTTCCAAAAATATATAAATATAAGCTTGGATGTAAATATTTCCTTCTTTAAGGTTAAGACGAAATCGTTCTATGCCCTACTTTTAGCGACAAGATTTGCATAGTTAATTGGAATGGTAAATTCAGGTTGAATCTTGTTAAATTCCTGGCTATCACAACACACATTCAAGGGGGAGGCACCTGCAACATCTTATCACTAGTTTTCTGATAGGTTTGGTGAGTGGTATTGGTAAGGAAATAGGGTATTCAATTGACTATTGAATATGCATGCTTAGTTTGCTTTTGTCTTTGCCTGGTGATAATTTAGGGTGTTCGGATTTACTTAATAAAGGAAAAAGGAGTAGCTTTTTTTTCAGAGACAAGAGAGGTAGGATCTACGCCTCATCGGTTTCTTCAAAGACCCCTACTCTTTTCTGATATTTTTGTTACCTGTCCTTGTTGTATTGTTTGCCATTGGATTATAGGGTGAGAATATGAAATTCGGAATGAGATATGAATCTCCTAGGCTATATCGAACCCCTGAGTTAGGAATTGAGTGCTTGGGATGCAATTTTTATGTGAATTAGACAAGTTGATTGTGTTCTGACATGATTGAGGATACCCTGTTGTGGTATTATGCTTTGTACTTGCCTGTGTGTGCTTATACGTGTCTGTGTGTCAGGATTCTATTCCGGTGGCCATTCGGGGTAAGCGTTGATGCTCCTAGGGAGAGGAGAGGTTCTTACTGGTATGGGAGTTGTATGGGCGGCAAATCTCAGCAAGAGCTTGCTGGAGGTCTGATACTTGTGTGGCCGGAATCCTCTCCTCGTGTGGTAGGAACCCCTGGTAGGTATGTGACCTGGGATGCCCTAGTAGGTATGTGACTAGGGAAGACTTGTCCGTGTGGGACTAGTCGACTTGTCCTTGCGAGGACAAGATGAAAGGTTTACTGATTAGTTTGCGTGTTGACCATCTACCCTTTGTGCAGTAAGTTTTGGACAACACAGGTGGAAGGGAATGGCCTTTCTTCTTCATTGCCGAGGGCAATGTCATGTGTTTCACCTGCCTGTGTACTTCTGAGCTTTCGGAAGTGTTTGCAATCCTCCTTCAACCATAAATTCGGCCCTAACGTCTTTTGATTGGTTTTTAAATTGCGTGATCCCCTTTAGTTGTTTAGGAATGATCTTATGTGAATAGGGAGATTTGTGTTTAGGGATTCTGTAGATCTTATGATGCTGTGACCCTACTGAGATTCTTGTAATCTCAAACTGTTGTTTTTACCATTTTTCAGGCTTAGGTACATTCACAGTTCGTGGTACCAGGGTGTGAGATCAAGGCTGCACGACGAGACGATACCGCATCACATTTGCATACTTGTTACTTGCGCATATAACATGAATGATTGGGCAACTTTCTGGTTTATTTTAAGTACCCTTCTTTGCTTGCTATTTCCGAAACTTGTTGATGGATTTCTTGGTGGTTATTTGGATCCCTATGGGACTTGTGTGTTATGAACCCAATGATTTGATATAAGACTTCCGCTGATGTTTTATTTACTCCGTATGTTACCAGAACATGTGTCCAATATCATGCTCTAATTGTTGATAAGCAATAAAATGAACAAGCTAAGAATCGGTAGTTAATGATAAGCCTGGTGAGATTCAAGTAGGTCTTAGGTGTCATTTAGGCTTATTTGAGTTTCACGGTGGTAATGACCTTAATCGAAGCAATTAATAATAGTTAGGAATTGGTGTCGTTACATCTTGTGTATTTTTGTGTTGACATTAAGTGTCCGTAGGTGAGTTTTATTGTTCAAGAATCGAATTGTTGTTTTACTTTGTTTGATGAATTAGCTCGATAGAATTCAATGATTATTGTTGGAATAGTTTCAAAAGTGTATAGGCTTTGATTTGGTATAGATTTAAACTTGTTTTGTGGCATGTGTGAGGTTTTGAGTTCTTAAATTTTTCTGCAATTTTACTTTTCACAGGAGTTGGAGGTTGAAGATGACCTCCGAGAACAACATGTCGTTCGCCCTCAACCCTTATGGCTTTTTTGCTGGTTGGTCAGTATAGGTGATGTGCCATCCATAGGTGTAAGTAGGCAAGGGTCCATAGCCTTAGGCTCGGGTGATATGGCATGCTCTTGTGGAGCTATGTGTCACAATCTTACATCTCTGAATGATGGGGTTTCAGCAACTAGTGATGCCACGTGGTGTATTCTGGTTGGTCTGAATAATAAATTTAAAAAATTGATTAAAATATATATATATATGGTAAATAATTCGGAAAAATAATTAAAAATTAAGAAAAAATATTTTAAAATATTAGATTTCATTTGTAGGATTTATACTTGATTTATAGGAATAAACTGATAGAGAAAATTTTGGGAAAATAGAGAAAAATAAGAAAATTATCCGGATTGATTCCAAGATTGGTCTAGGATTGTTATTCGTCGAGTAGAGGGTTTCAAAGTGTTATTTTATGTATATATAACCCTCTAAAATTTTGTTAAGAGGAATTTAGTTTATAGTTATGCATAAGTGGATACCTACGATGGCATGATCTCGAGGAATAGGTTTAGAGCAGTATTGGTGGATAAGTGGCTTCGAAACCCATGAGTGGATGAAACTTTCTATATCTTTAAAATGATGGTATGAATCTTTGTATGTGGGCTATAAAAAGATGATGAGATAATAATTTGAAATATTGCATGTGTTATGAAAAGCAAGTGATTTGTTATGCTGTGAATTGTATGACTATGCCTTGCTGTGCTTGATATTGAGATGTATGTGATGTTTTGGATGCATTCGGGATATGAGTTGTGAAAGCCACTAAAATTACATAAAGTAACATATGCAATCCTTAAGAGCTCTCCGAGTATGGTAGCAAGGTGTAGAGACACTAGAGAATGAGGCTATATGGAGGGACAACTTATGTGGAGCTATCATCATCTAATGCTCCGACATCGTCAATGGAATTAAATAATAAATATGATGGTAAAGGTAAATGTAAAGTACCACTTACGGATTCCAATCCTAAACCTAGTGCTGGTAGGACTAAGCATTATTTTGAGTCCATTCAAGGTCTTGCATGCATGGATTCACTATGCGTGCTGACGATGACTTGTTATTGCTCTTGTGTGCTTGTTTGTCTAGAACTAAGTTGTGAGGTGTATGTGTTTTTATATATATTTTTTTCGTCCACTTACCTAATAGGTTTCTACTAGATCCTTGGATCTGTATTTGAACAGGTTTGGAAATGATTGTGGTTCCTTTTCAAACAGACAGTCGAGATTTAGCACAAAGCTAGGTTAGGATTTCATTTATGGTTCCTCTTCAAGAATTGTCTCACATTCAATTCTTTTTGCTAGAGGAGGTACTTCAGGCTTTTGTGGTCGGTGAAGATTCTGCACCTCTCGCCGTACAGGTAATGTCGCCAAATTTTCAATGCAAACACCACAGCTGCAAGCTCCAAATCATCCAAGTCCAGATTTCGACGCATCACTGTAAACCACCTACTCCTTTCCGCATATAGGTAAGGTAAGGATAAGTGCGGAAACTAACCGGTTTTTTAGTTCTTTGAAACTTCGCTGGCATTTCTCGTTCCACACGAACGGATATCCTTTGCGCGTCAGTTTCGTCAATGGTCTGGCAAGTGATGAAAAATTCTCCACAAAGTGACGGTAGTATCCGGCTAAGCCAAGGAAACTACAAACTTCGAACACAGTTCGCAGAGGTTCCCAAGCAACTATAGCCTCAATTTTCTTTGGATCAACAAGGACACCTAGGGAGGAAACATTATGGTCAAGGAAACCAACTTTGTGTAACCAGAATTAGCATTTGAAGTATTTTGCAAACAACTGCCGATCCTCAAAACGTTCAGAACAATCCGCAAGTGCTTAGCATGCTCCTTTTCTGATTTTGAATAAATCAGAATGTCATCAATGAAGACTATCACTGTAAGGATCCAAACCCAACCTATTAGGACCCTTACTGCCGTAAAACCCAAATAAGCCCTCTCAAGGTCCTATTTGAATCCCACAAAACTCAAGTCACCTAATTGTCAATTCTATTGGTTGATTCATATGCTATTTAAAGGTTGGAGCATGTTTATACATTAATGAATTTCTGGCTTATACGGAGTGAAAGAAAACATCAGCGAAAGACTTATATTAATACTCAAAACAAGTGGAAACATAACACACAAGTCACATAGGAATCTCAAAACATCAACCAATAGTAACATGTATATTTCGGAAGCAACAAAAAGAGAAAGAGGGATTGGAAAGCCAGAATGCAAATCCACACAAGTTCAAAGACATGGCATGTGCATTCAATAGAAAATGGGGTGCAAATTCGTCTAGCCGTGCAGCCTTGATCTCACACTTTTGGTAGCAGCAACAAAGCACACACGTAAGCCTGCAAAGGGGGAGAAAAGAATGTATGAGATTACAAGAATCCCAGTAGGGTCACAACATCATAAGTCCTAGGGATTCCCAATCAAACATCTCCCAAACAACATCAGATCATCCCTACTCATCTAAGGGTATCATGCAATTCAAGAATCAATCAAAAGGGTTAGGGCCGAAACTAAGACTAAGAGTGGACTACAAACACTTCTGAAAATTAGAAGTACACAAGCAGAAAAACTCATCAGGTTACTCTCATCAGTAGGAAAAGAAAAGGCCATCGCCTTTTACCTGTGTTGTCTAAGGCTTTGCTGCACAAAGGATAAATGGTTAGACAATCAATATTGCAGCAAGCCTTTTAGTTGTCTCCGGCATCCAGACTTGAACTGGCCTAGGAGCACTCTTGCAGCAATGCATACAAGTTATCCTGTCACTCTCAAACAGGGCAACCTAACGTCCAGACTCAAACTGGCCTATATGGCATCTTGACTTCCAGACTCAAATTGGCCTACAAGGCTTCCTGACGTCCGGACTTGAACCGGCCTACAAGGCATCCAGCGAGCTTTCTCGTAGTTCCTTTTAAAGGGTTTTTGATATTTATTTTTTCTAGTTTTCTTAATAAACCTTTTTTTTTTGTAGAGGGAGCAGTTATCTTTTCATATCCGTATTGGGTACAAAAGGATCCTAATTCTTTTCTTCCACTGAGTTTATCTTGTTTAAGTTTAGATTTTAGTTTGAGTTCATTACATAGATTAATTCTTTCGGTATTTACTTCCGTTACTAGGTCTCCATATGTAATCATGTCATAATGAATATTGTTATCATTAAATTTTCTTTTTATTCTATTCCTTGCTCGATCAGCAAAAAATCTGGGTAGTCCGGTAATAAACCGTTCTTTCCAGTATGCTTGTTGACAATCTTCTCTTGTAAAAATCTTTGACAAAAACATATCTTTATACCATCTAAAGTCTTGTAACTTAGGGCAGGTTAAATTGGTAAGAATTATTGATGCTTTTTCTGCTATACTCTGAGGGTTTCCTATGAAATGTTTAGTTATGGCATATATTAACGTTGCAAAGGAATTTTTTACTGTGTATGTTTGTCCTTCTCTAATTTCAGATTTTACTGTCATAAGTATTTCATTTTTATCTTATAGGGATAAATAATTATCCCACCATCCTTTTAACTGTCCAGTAAATCCAGACGTTATTATCTCAGTTATTTCTTTTTCGCTATTTTTCATTGTTTTATATGCAGTGGCTGCCATACACATTTCATTTAACATATCGGTTAAGCCATGTTCGGTTTTTCTATCTAAGTTCCATTCATATATGCTTTTGTCATCATAACTTCATAAGGAATATCTTTCTTCATTTTGTATATCTTGTAATGAAGGTCTAGGATAATAATGAGGTATTCTAGGTCGATCATATATTATTACTTTATTTATTTCTAAATTTTCTTCAAATTGTTTTGTCAAGTTATCTATTTCTATATTGTTATCAGATTCAGTTTCAGTTTCACTATTTGTTTCAGAGACTGCCGTTACTTGAGGTTTTGATGACGATAATTCTAAATATTCTAGTTGTTTCGTTATTTTTTGTAATAATTCATCTTCTTTACTGAGTTTAAAATTCTTTATTTCTTCATTTGGTTTAACTAACGACCTTTCTATTTTTATTTCTTTTTTCTCTTGTACTAAATCTAGGTATTCTAATTGTTGGGCTATCCTTTGTAACATCTGATTCGTATAGTTGTTTTGACTTTTAATTTTTCCTAACTTAGAATTATCAACGTCTTTGAAGGGGGCTGCTATTATCTTATTTCCATTCCAGTCAATAGATATTTCTTCAAAAGGCGGATATCTTGATTTCTTTATAGTTTGATCTTTAGTTTTTAACCATGAGTAGTAACTAGAAGAAGCACTATTGATTTCTTTTTCTTCTCTTATGGCTTTTATTTTGCTAGTGTAATTAGACTGTCGAGAGTTCCACCATATAAAAAATTCAGTGTGTACTTCATAATAGATTAATTCGCATTGATAATCTTGCCAAATTTCCCCCCTGATCTTCGAGGGTACCGTGCGAAGATACGCAGTGCGATTAATAGTATTATGATCAGCACAATATTTGTCAATCAAGGTGGGAAGATCGAGATTGAAAGTACACATTTTAGAGTTGATGAGTATAAGTACTGGGTATAGCCATGTCACTATGAGTGGGAGACAAAGGAGGGGACTCTTTTTTTATCATTAGGGACTGATGAAGTGGCTGGATCAGTTTGAGCAGTGTAATAAGATCGGAGAATATTTTTAGTATAGTCGACTCCTTTTAAGGAAGGTTGTTTTTCTGAATGTAAGGACTCATATTTATGAGACATCGAATACCTAGTCAATAGCGAACGACGAGGAGGTTTGATTGGTCTTCGAAATATGATTTCAGCATGTCCTTTATTAGTTTCTCTAATTTCAAGGGGTTGAGTTCTTGGTGGTATTGGTCTTGGTGGTACAATATTAAATATCTGCCAATTATCGGGATAGGTAACTTTATTCCAATCTATTAATTTGGGAGTATGAATATTCACATGGTCATAATTGGCTTCTATTAACATTGTAGATTCTTTTGCTGATTCCATTTTAGCTCTTGGACTTAAATTTGATTTCATTACCTTATAGTGAATTCGGTATATTATGGCTACATTTTTTGAACTTTCTATCATGGTAGTTGGAATTTTCATATTTAGGGTTAAGCTTTTGCTTAGATTTTCATCAAATAAGTCTATGCTAAAATTTGGGTAGCAATTAAAGTATACTGGTCCTGTGGCTAGATTGGATTCACAGACTGCTAATAAAGAGTCGGTGAATGACGTGAATCTAGCATCTCTTAAACACATTAAAATAGGAGTGTCTAATCCTATTCTATATAAGGATTTTATTGCTATTTGAACTAGTCCTATATGCATAAATTTATATTTAGTTTTAAATTTTAATAATTTGTTACTATCGATTAATTGTAACTGTTCTATTAGGGGATTAACGGGTAAGGATTTCTCTGTTGTTTCTATCACATAGTCATGAGTAAATAAGTTTTGGAAATCAAATCTGGTTTAATATATTTTATTATTTGGAATTTTGGGTATATTCCAGTTTTGCAATTTCAGCTCTATTGCAGAAATATTGTAAGACCCCGAATTTTGAGTCCTAGAAGTCCAGAAGCCAGTGCAGGTGAAAATGACGATTTTGCTCCTGAAGAAAAGGATGTGTAATGGCCGAAATTGATAAGATTGTTTAGTAGTTAACTTTTTTTTAAATTCCTTTTGATCTAAGTTCTTATAGATGGATAATTGCCTTAGAGATTGTCCTTATAGAGGGATAATTGCCTTAGAGATTAAAAATCCTAAAAATAGGGAAGATAATTTATAATTTAATTATCTGATAGATTATCTTATTATGATAAAGTGATTAAAAGTAGTAATCATAATTCTATATCCATTCATTATAAATAGGAAGCCAACTCCACAAAAATCATTCATAGAAAACTTACAAATTCGTATGAGCCTAAAACCCTATACCTCCCTATAGCCGCTATAATTCGCAGAAACTTCAAACCAACATAACTCACTCATCGTTTGTCGGATCTCTGAGAATAATAGCCTGTTGGAAATCTCTCTTCATTCTCTTTCCAACCATTTTTGAGTTTTTTTCAGGAGGTTAGTATTTCTTTCTCAAAGATCAAGTTGAAATTTGGCGACATTTCCAAATCTTCTTGAAATTCAGAATAGTATAACTCTTTTGTTGTTATTTATATCTCTGCCAATAATAGCTTGTTAGAAATCTCTCTTCATCCTCTTTCCAACCATCTTTCAGTTTTTGTTAGAAGGTTAGTATTTCTTTATCTACAGTTAACTTGAAAATCGGCGACGGAATTAGGTTTTGGCCAAATCTTCTTGAAATTCAAAATAGCATAACTTTCTAATAGTTTCTCAGATCCTTACAAATAATAGCTCATTGGAAAGATCGTTTCATCCTCTTTCCAACCATATATAAATAAAGGCTTGGATATAAATATTTCCTTGTTTAAGGTTAAGACGAAATCATTTTATACCCTACTTTTAGCGACAAGATTTGCATAGTTAATTGGAATGGTAAATTCAGGTTGAATCTTATTAAATTCCTGCCTATCACAACACACATCCAAGGGGGAGGCACCTAAAACATCTAATCACTGGTTTTCTGATAGGTTTGGTGTTTGGTATTGGTAAGGAAATAGGGTATTCAATTGACTATTGAATATGCATGCTTAGTTTGTTTTTGTCTTTGCCTGGTGATAATTTAGATGGTTCGAATTTACTTAATAAAAGAAAATGAGTAGTTTCTTGTTCAGAGACAAGAGAGGTAGGATCTACGTCTCATCGGTTTCTCCAGAGACCCCTGCTTTTTTCTTGATGTTTTTGTTACCCTACCCTTGTTGTATTGCTTGCGATTGGATTATAGGGTGAGAGTATGAAATTTGCAAAGAGATATGAATCTCCTAGGCTATATCAAACCCCTGAGCTAGGAATTGAGTGCTTGGGATGCAATTGTTATGTGAATTGGATAAGTTGATTGTGTTCTGACATGATTGAGGATACCCTGTTGTGGTATTATGATTTGTACTTGCCTGTGTGTGCTTGTACGTGTCTGTGTGTCAAGATCCTGTTTCGGTGGCCATTCGGGGTAAGAGCTGACGCTTTTAGGGAGAGGAGAGGTTCTTACTGGTATGGGAGTTGTATGGACGGCAAATCCCACCAAGAGCTCGCTGGAGGTCTGGTCCTTGTGTGGCGGGAACCCTGTCCTTGTGTGGTAGGAATCCCTGGTAGGTATGTGACTTGGGATGTCCTAGTAGGTATGTGACTGGGGAAAACTTTTCCGTGTGGGACTAGTCGACTTGTCCTTACGAGGACAAGATGAAAGAGTTATTGATTAGTTTGCGTGTTAACCATCTACCCTTTGTGCAGTAAGTTTTGGACAACACAGGTGGAAGGGGATGGCCTTTCTTCTTCATTGCCGAAGGCAATGTCATGTGTTTCACCTGCCTGTGTAATTCTGAATTTTCGGAAGTGTTTGCAGTCCTCCCTTAGCCGTAGATTCAGCCCTAACCTCTTTTGATTGGTTTTTAAATTGCGTGATCCCCTTTAGTTGTTTAGGAATGATCTTATGTGAATAGGGAGATTTGTGTTTAGGGATTCTGTAGATCTTATGATGCTGTGACCCTACTAAGATTCTTATAATCTCAAACCGTTGTTTTTACCATTTTTCAGGCTTAGGTACATTCACAGTTCGTGGTACCAGGGTGTGAGATCAAGGCTGCACGACGAGGCGATACCGCATCACATTTGCATACTTGTTACTTGAGCATATAACATGAATGATTGGGCAACTTTCTGGTTTACTTTAAGCACCCTTCTTTGCTTGCTATTTCCGAAACTTGTTGTTGGATTTCTTGGTGGTTATTTGGATCCCTATGGGACTTGTGTGTTATGAACCCTAAGGTTTAATTTAAGACTTTCGCTGGTGTTTTATTTACTCCGTATGATACCAGAACATTGTATCCAATATCATTCTCCAATTGCTGATAAGCAATAAAACTAACAAGCTAAAAATCAGTAGTTCATGATAAGCCTGGTGGGATTCAAGTAAGTCTTAGGTGTCATTTAGGCTTATTTGGGTTTCATGGCGATAATGACCTTAATCGGAGCAATTAATAATAGTTAGGAATTGGGGTCGTTACAAGTATGCATGTATCGTGTATTATCAATATCCATTAAGTGAATAAACTAACAGCTGAATTTAGGAAATAGGTATTCAAGTGACTAAAATCCCTATCCATGACAAACCGCAGACACACATACATAAACACATAATCAAGGCACAATCAAAACTAAATAGTTTAAGAACTGTAATAGTTATACCATATTCAGAGAAGATCTATGAAGAGGGAACACGCTCGGCTTACCAACGGTCTTACATCACTTCCACGCTGCTGCCGGGAACACCTACACCACGCTTGCCAAACCCTCCATAGATTCTTTGAATAAAGTACGCCTACCTGGCTCCGCTACCATTTCTCAAGGATCGTGTTTGTCAGTGTTTATGTAAGGTTGTTGTGATGATCGTTATGGATGGGGGACTGTAATTAAGCTGGTGATTTTAGAGGGATATGGTGGATCAAGTGATAAAAGCAATAAGTGATTATCATGGTGTGCTATGTGTTTGGACAATAGCTAAAGAAGACTGGACATAACTGAATATTTCAAACTTTCATTCAATCGATACTTCAAGCCCTGTCTTACATCTGAGGTTCAGGACCATTTTATAGCCAAGCCATGGCTTTGTACATTACACTTTTTCCCTTAGCTTTAAACAATAATAGATATCCTTTTGCGGAAAGTAATGCCAGTCGGCCTTCATTGCTTTTCGTCACGAATCTTTTTATCATGTCGGCCATAAGTCTCTTGTCAGCCACAAATCTTCTGTCTGGAATCTTATCTTGTCGGCCACGCGTCTTCAAATCATCTTTTATCTTATCGGCCATGATGCTTTGATCCTCACATCTTTCTTTAGCTATGGTATGTCAGGAGGAGCTCACGATCTGGATCGTGGTTGGCAAATGGATCATCATCGTCATCGGCTTTATCTTTTCCCTTTTGCATAAAGTTCTTTTAACTTTTCGAGAGATGATGTTCTGGATGTCATATCTTCGTCCTTGGTGTCAGTTTCTGCAGCAATCTTTTTGTCTGGTAGTATAACAGGGTTCAGGGCCTGTCGTACTTCTTCAGCGGACAATTTCAACAATTTTTTTACTGCCTGTACATCTGCACGGGCTGTTTCATATTTGGGCCAGTGTTTTTGTTTTATCCGTCGGACCAAATAGGTTATTTGGGCCATGGTATCATGATTCTTAGCAAGGTCCCAACAAAGGATCCATAGGACTGAATATGTGACCAAATATTATAGCAGGGGGACCGGTGTGAGAGGTCCTAAATCCGAGTAGTATAAGAACACAGTTATTGCTTCTTCGATCTCTTTTTGGAAAAGTCTAGGCATTGGTTTTATGGTATTGAACCATCCGACCCACCATTGAGGGAAATGTCTTTGACAAGTTTAGCGAAATAAAGAAACCATGTATGATACATAGGTTTGTACCACAGAATTCTCAGCCAGGCTTTCTAATAATCAAAATAATTATATCCTCCAAGTGGCTGATCAGAAATTTTAACAGAGAAAGTTTTATTGGTGTACGGATGTTGCCTCCACTCGTCTTTTGTCATAACTCTCAGAATTTTAAGACGGGAAAAGGCATTCTGGTCAGGGAATCTTTTATCCATCATATGATTTATCTCTACTGATTGAGTTTCTAAGAGAATCTGCTCACAGAAAATCCAAGTTTTGTACGGGTGTTCTATCAGATGATACTCTTTTGGTGGGAAGATTTGAGCAGTCAATTCTTTTATCTCTTTATTTTCCTCATCTTTCTCAAGTTCTACTATTTTTAGGTCACTTTTGTGGGTGTAAAAATTTGTTTTTTCTCTCTGGTTTGCTAATTCTTGAAATATAGGAGGTGGTATTCTTGTGGTGATGGATTGTGGAGATCTCTGTGGGTACAAGGGCAAAGGGACCATGGATTTTCTTTTTATTTGCTCGGGGGTTACTGGAGCAGTAATTAAGGCAGAGTAATAACTTGGTTGTATTAAAGCAGAAGAAGAAGAGGGGGAAGAAGGGGGAGAATTTGTATACCTTTCTTTTGATGTTGATGCCAGCATCGCAGTCAAGGATTTCTTTTTCTCCATGTTGTCTTAAATGAGAATAGGCAATTTGTTGAGGCTTCGTTTGAGGTTCTTGATCAGATCTCTTAATTCTGCAATACTTAAACCGACGTTCTCTCTGGTAATGATTCGTCGTTGTAGTACTGCCTGTACTGTTTTTATTTCGTCCTGGAGCGATCTCCTTTCGGTTTCAATGTCGTGTGCTTGCTGTTTTACAATGAAAACCCTCTGATACCTGTAAATCTATGTAATAATTTTTTTATCCTAGGACAACGTCTCAGTGATCCAGAAACGGCCAAATCAGCGATGTTTTGGATACTCTCTGTCTTTAATTTTGAAGAAATTTTCTAATTGAAATTTATAATACATTTTCCCTGAAATACATTAGTTGATCTAAGTCATTTAATAATTCACATAAAATATTAACATTTTTATTAATTTTTTGTAGATATTTTCTTTTCTTTGTTTCTTAATAATTGCTCCAATATCTATCTATTTTTTTACCAATTTTCTCTTTTATTTTTACGAGTCTAATTATTCTCTCTTTCATGTTCTTCAATTACTTCTGCAATTATTCTTAGCATTTTTCTACCAAAATCCTCTCTTTTTTCATATTCATTACAATCACAATATGCTGGGATTATAGTGTGATTAATCATATGATCATTTATACTCAAATTTATTCCTTCTATTAATTTTGTTTTAAGCATTCTTATTTCTTCAATTCTAGAAAAATCTATTTCCATTAATTTATCAATACATTTTTCTATAGTCCTTTCTTGCGCATAAGGCACAGGATTAGACATAGTACCTTTTCTATTCTTTGTTTCTTTATAATTGCTCCAATATCTATCTATTTTTTTACCAATTTTCTCTTTTATTTTTACGAGTCTAATTATTCTCTCTTTCATGTTCTTCAATTACTTCTGCAATTATTCTTAGCATTTTTCTACCAAAATCCTCTCTTTTTTCATATTTATTACAATTACAATATGCTCGGATTATAGTGTGATTAATCATATGATCATTTATACTCAAATTTATTCCTTCTATTAATTTTATTTTAAGCATTCTTATTTCTTCAATTCTAGAAAAATCTATTTCCATTAATTTATCAATATATTTTTCTATAGTCCTTTCTTGCGCATAAGGCACAGGATTAGACATAGTACCTTTTCTATTCATTGTTTCTTTATATTTGCTCCAAAATCAATCTATTTTTTTACCAATTTTCTCTTTTACTTTTACGAGTCTAATTATTCTCTCTTTCATGTTCTTCAATTACTTCTGCAATTATTCTTAACATTTTTCTACCAAAATCCTCTCTTTTTTCATATTTATTACAATCACAATATGCTGGGATTATAGTATGATTAATCATATGATCATTTATACTCAAATTTATTCCTTCTATTAATTTTGTTTTAAGCATTCTTATTTCTTCAATTTTAGAAAAATCTATTTCCATTAATTTATCAATACATTTTTCTATAGTCCTTTCTTGCGCAAAAGGCACAGGATTAGACATAATACCTTTTATTTTATTTCTGCTTTGATTTTATCTCTGTCCTGCAAAAATTCTCGCGATAAGAAATCAGGTAAATTATTTGATTTTCCTTTTATAAATTCAATAGTAAAATCAAAATTAGATAGCAATGCTTGCCATCGTGCAAATATCTGTTTAGATACTAGATTTTTAACATCTTTTTCCAGGATGAATTTAGCCGACTGACAGTCAACTCTTATTAAGAATGATTTATTAAATAAATCGTCCTGAAATGCATTTACACATAAAACAATAGTCAATACTTCCCTTTTAACAGTAGAATAATTTTCTTGTGTTTTATTCCATATTCCGGAATAATATCTAACTAATTGTTCTTTACCTTCTATTCTTTGTTTTAAAATTCCTCTATATCCTTGATCAGACGCATTTGTTACTATTATTAGATATGCATTTTCCTGAGGAATTCCTAAACATGGTAGTTGTTTTACCTTTTCTTTTATTTGTCCAACTATTTTAGTCATTTCAGAATTCCAAGCGGGGGAATGTTTCCTTAATCTTTTATATAATGGTTTACATATTATTCTTATTTTAGGTATAAAATCTGCAATATAATTCAAACATCCTAAGAATCTTTGTAATTGTTGTTTATCTTTTATTTCATCAAGAAATTTACTAGCAAATTCTATGCTTCTACTTATGGGAGTGAAAGTTCCCTGAAATATATCATATCCTAGAAATCGTATCTTAGTATGGCATAATTTTATTTTTGTTGCAGAGACAACTAATCCATTTTCTTTTATTATGTTAATGAATTTTTTAACATGCTTCAAATGGTCTGTAATTGATTTTGAATATACTAAGATATCATCAATATAAACAATGGTGAATTTATAATAAGGGTTAAATATTTCATTCATCATATTTTGAAATTCTGATGGTACATTTTTTAATCCAAAGGGCATTACATTCCACTCATAATGTCCAAACGGAATAGTAAAAGTAGTTTTATATTTATCTTCTTCTCGTATTTGAATTTGCCAGAATCCTGACTTCATATCAAATTTTGAGTAAACTAATGCTCCTGACAATCTTTTAATTAAATCTCTTTTGTTAGGAATAGGGTATCTAATCCATTGTAAATATTTGTTTAAAGGTTTGTAATTAATAACTAACCTGGGTGCTCCACGTTCTAGTTCAGCTTGATTCTCAACATAAAATGCAGCACATGACCAAGGTGATTTGCTTGGTCTTATTAGACCTTTTTCTAATAGTACTTTTATTTCTGTTTTGCAATATTCCAGCAATTCTGAATTCATTTGAATTTGTCTTGCCTTGGTTGGTATATTTTCTTCTTTAAAATCTTTATCATATGGTAATCCAACAATATGTTTTTTTCTATTCCAAAAGGCATTTGGGAGATTAGAGTAAATTTCTTCTTCAATCTATTTTTGCAGTTGTGACATCTGTTTTATTGTCTCTTGAGTTTGCAATTCCTTTTCTATCTTAGTGTAATTGAATTCATTTATTAAGGAGTGCAAATGCTTTTTCTTATTTATTAGCAGGATTTCCTTTTTGATCCCTAATGTTTGGATGATTGATATATCTTTCTCTTCTATACTTTTACAAAATTCAAAGGTAATTTGTTTTCCTAAGATCTCTGTTTCTAATCCTTTATTATTTACTGTGAAGGGATATATCTGTGTCAAAAACGGGGTTCCTAATATTAAATCTTGCGATAAATTTTTAACTAACAGGAAGGTATTTTTAAAACAAAGTCCTTGATTACATATATGGGCATCTGATATTTTATATTTAACTTCTAATTTTTGTCTATTAGCTGCATGTAGTCTTTTTCTGGTTTTTTCATAATATTTTGTGGGGATTAAACCTTCCCTAACTCAATTATGATCTGCTCCAGAATCTAATAAAGCTTTTATATGTATTTTAAAATCTTTTATTACTATCGTTACGTAAGTGTACTATTTTTGAAATTCTATTTTTGATAGAGCATTTATGAATTCCTCATTTTCTTGTTTACTGCTTTCTGGAAACTCTGTCATTACAGATTTTCCTTTTATAGAATATTTCATCGTTTTTAATTCTTCTTTGAGCATTGCTACTTCTTATTTTACATTTCGAATTTCTTGTTTTAAACCTTCTAGGGTTAATAATTCTTTTTTATTTTCCTTTTTAAATAATATTTCATTTAAGTTGTATGTTTTATTTTCACTCTGTTGAAGCTTGCTCTTATTAACATATGACTTATATTCTTCCAAATATTTTCTCTGTAATTCAAGGGTTTCTACTTTCATGATTAGATCAAATAGGGTTTTTTCTTCTGAGATAGTATTGATTTCATAACATTGACATGGGCCTATACACCCGCAATCGTCTATACTTGTATTATTATCAGATTCACATATACTTTCTTCTTTTTTTTAACATGTTCAATATTTCTTCTTTTTCACTATCACCTATGTCTAGGGCTCTTATTTTTTGAGTAGGGGGCAGTCTTCTTTTATATGTCCAAACCGTCCACATTTATAACATGTTGGGCCACTTGGTTTGTTCTCGTTATTATTTCTCTTGTATTTTCTTTTGTTCTTATTATATTTAGGTCTATCATATTTTGGCTTCTCGTAGTTCCTTTTAAAGGGCTTTTGCTATTTATTTTTTCTAGTTTTCTTAATAATCCTTTTTTGTTTTCCAGAGGGAGCAGTTATCTTTTCATATCCGTATTGGGTACAAAAGGATCCTAATTCTTTTCTTCCACTGAGTTTATCTTGTTTAAGTTTAGATTTTAGTTTGAGTTCATTACATAGATTAAGTCCTTCGGTATTTACTTCCGTTACTAGGTCTCCATATGTAATCATGTCATAATGAATATTGTTATCATTAAATTTTCTTTTTATTCTATTCCTTACTCGATCAGCAAAAAATCTGGGTAGTCTGGCAATAAACCGTTGTTTCCAGTATGCTTGTTGACAATCTTCTCTTGTAAAAATCTTTGACAAAAACATATCTTTATACCATCTAAAGTCTTGTAACTTAAGGCAGGTTAAATTGGTAAGAATTATTGATACTTTTTCTACTATACTCTGAGGGTTTCCTATGAAATGTTTAGTTATGGCATATATTAACGTTGCAAAGGAATTTTCTACTATGTATGTTTGTCCTTCTCTAATTTCGGGTTTTACTGTCATAAGTATTTCATTTTTATCTTATAGGGATAAGTAATTATCTCACCATTCTTTTAACTGTCCGGTAAATCCAGACGTTAATATCCTAGTTATTTCTCTTTCGCTATTATTCATTGTTTTATATGCAGTGGCTTCCATACATATTTCATTTAACATATCGGTTATGCCATGTTCGGTTTTTCCATCTAAGTTCCATTCATATATGTTTTTGCCATCATAACTTCCTAAGGAATATCTTTCTTCATTTTGTATATCTGGTAATGAAGGTCTAGGATATAATGAGGTATTCTAGGCCGATTATATATTCTTACTTTATTTATTTCTAAATTTTCTTCAAATTGTTCTATCAAGTTATCTATTTCTATATTGTTATCAGATTCAGTTTCAGTTTCACTATTTGTTTCAAAGATTGCTGTTACTTGAGGTTTTGATGACCATAATTCTAAATATTCTAGTTATTTCGTTATTTTTTGTAATAATTCATCTTCTCTACTGAGTTTAAAATTCTTTATTTCTTCATTTGGTTTAACTAACGGCCTTTCTATTTTTATTTCTCTTTTCTCTTGTACTGAATCTAGGTATTCTAATTGTTGGGCTATCCTTTGTAACATCTGATTCATAATAATCACCCATAAACCTCCCGGTTCGGTAAGAATCTCCCCTCTCCCTTGGAGCAACAATACTTACCTCGCATGGCCAATGACAAAAGAATCCTTCAAACAGAGCACAAACAAAGCACATACACACATACACACATAGTACACGCATACACAATTCACAACAAAGGATACTCAATAAAATCACAATACAAATCAAAGATCAATCCTCAAAATCATAACCGAATTAGGCAATCTATAAATGCTGATGGGTAGCAATTTCTTTAAGGGTCGTTTCACTTCATTTTTCTTCTTTTTTCTTTTTTTTTTCACTAAAATATTTACATAAAAGGATGGTTGTGTGTTTCTGTAAAATTGGAGGGTGATGGTGGCAAAAAGTTTCAACAGTAAAAATGAGTAGAACCAATAGCTACGTTAAATGTCCAAGAAGGAACAATTCTTGTCTGAACTTTAAAGATATTAGCTTCTCTGTTCCAAGTTGGTGAACTAACAAGTTGAGATCCTTTGTTGTGAACCATATTTAGCAATTACGAATCTTTCTTATATTGTATTCAATTTTGATGCTCTCGCATCCATATTTTATTCTTTTTCATTACTTTTTTTATATATAAATTCAATGTCTCTACCATTAGTCTTTTTCCGCGTAATAAATTAACTATTGAATAGTTTGGAATTTAGAGGATATGGCATCGTAGTCTTTTTCTTATAGAAAAAATAAACTTAAAAATAATTTAATTTTGGAAGATTTTGGTTGGATGGCATAGATTTTTTTGTACGGTGCTGTGAAGTTCTTGCATCTTTTCTTCTATATGAGATTCCTGGAATAACGATAGCTATTCCTTATCCCTGATAATGGCCAAGACTCAAAGGTTAAGCTTAAAATACCTGGTCTGCATAGTGTGTTCTTTAATCCTTAATCTCTTTGTTGCAAAGGAAGGGTTGGATTGGAAGCAGAGTTGGAGCAAATGAGCAGCAGAAGAAGCTGAAGCTGTGGCTGCCATCTCATGCTCAGGCCATGGAAAAGCTTACTTGGATGGGTTGGTTGCTGATAAAAACCAGGCTCCAGTTTGTGAATGCAACACTTGCTATGGCGGTCCTGATTGCTCCCAATTCTTTCCCACGTGTCCTACAAATGCTGATGGGTAACAGTTTCTATATCCGTTAGTTCACTTCATATGTGATGAGTATTACATAAAAGGACAGCTCTGTGTTTCTGTGAAGTAGTATTACAATGGAAGAAACGAGTAGGACCAATAGCTGTTGTCTTTTAACTGTCGAAATAATAGCTACGTTAATTGTCCAGGAAGGAACAATTCTTGTCTGAACTTTAAAGATATCGGGTTCTCTGTTCTAAGTTCTTGAACTAGTATGTAAGTTGAGATTCTTTGTTGTGAACCAAACATGGAAAAAGATCTACGGCTTTCGATACAGAGTAGAAGAGTAGCAGTTTCATTTCGAATCAAACTTATCTACTAATAAAAATCATGACCTTGAACTGCCTTGTTTGTTTATAGTGGGGATCCATTATTCTTGGAGCCCTTTTGGATTCAGAGAGCAGCCAGCAGTGCACTTGTAATAGCAGGATGGCACAGGATGAGCTACTCATATGGTGATGGATCTCACATCTCAAAAGAACTGGAAAGGCATATCCTGAAGGTACATGCCGCTGTAGGAAATGCAGAAACCCAAGGAAGATACATAATTTTTGGTGTAGGCTCAACCCAGCTGCTTCATGCTGCTGTTCATGCTTTATCCCCTGCTAACTCTTCTGCACCTGCCGGTGTCGTAGCTGCAATTCCATTTTACCCGGTTGACTGTAACTTCTTGAATTCATTTTCTTTCAATCCCATGCGGTGTTCTGTTCATATATATCTATTTTTACATTGATATAAAACCTTTTTATAGGTTTATGAAAAGCAAGCAGATATTTTCCAGGTTTGAAGGGGATGCCTTGTTGTGGAAGAACAATTCAGATGCTAGGAAGCATTTTATTGAGTTTGTAACTTCACCAAATAATCCTGACGGACAGCTTAATACAGCAGTGCTCACTGGTGCAAATGTCAAAGCAATCTATGATCTTGCTTATTACTGGCCACATTTTACAGCGATTCCTGCCCCGGCAGATGGTGATCTCATGATATTCACACTTTATAAGCTTACTGGTCATGCTGGATCAAGATTTGGGTAAGCTCAAATCTGTCATTTTTTCATTTGCATTTATTGGGAGTACGTAGGCCCACAATTAAAGATGAATTCAGTACCATACCAGTGCATGATTCCGGGATAGACTTCGAAGAATAGAGTCTGGACTGTCGAGCCACGGTAAAAGACTAATCCGATTTGGATACTCTTTGTTATTCAAAGATTAGACCTCGAGGAATTGAATTCATCGGTCTTGTTGACTTCTGTTTATTGAAAGCAAAAATTCACCAACCATGTTCACTGTGTTTTATACAGTTGGGCTTTCATAAAAGATGAAGCCGTGTATCAAAGGATGGCGACGTATTTGGATTTTAACTGCTTGGGAATTTCTCGGGAGTCTCAGTTAAGAGCTTTGAAACTCCTAAAGGTGGTCCTCGAAGGGAAAGGAAGGGATATATTTGAATTCGGGCATGACACAATGAGGAAACGATGGGATCGAATAGCCAAGAGCGTATCTATGTCCAAACGTTTCTCTATTCAGAAGATTCCTCCCCGTTACTGTAATTTCTTCAGGAAAGTCAGGGAAGCTTCACCAGGTAAACTATAATCAAAGCTACTTCCTGTACTTTAATTATTTGTAAATATTCTGGTTTGTCTTCACATGCCTCCTCAAATCCCTGCAATCAGAAGTCGTATCCTGCTCTTGACACAAGCATATAATATATTAGGTCTTTCCCTCTTTGATCATCTCGTAATACACTTCTTTGAAACAATTCAAGTCTTTTTTATCATTTTCTTATCCTTACTGCAGCTTATGCATGGTTGAGGTGTGAGAGGGAAGATGATGAAGACTGCTACGAAGTTCTGCAAGCGGCCAATATCACTGGTCGTCGAGGTCGCTTGTTTTATGCCGGAGATCGATACGTACGACTCAGCCTACTCAGGAATCAAGACGACTTTGATTCCCTGGTTTACAAACTGCATAGTTTAGTCTCTCAAGAATATGGTCCAAAAACTATCTAAGGAAACGCAAGATCTTCTCTTTCTTTGAAGGTCATGTCGATTGACCTTTCCACTCGCATAAGCAAGTTCAACTTTCATGTTCGTTATGATGATGATGATGATGATGGTGATACAGATTGACTATGTAGTAACTGTATATGCTTAGTATTTGATGGATGTATATCTTTTTATTCTGTGGAATGATTAGGAATTATTATCGGGTTATTATAATCCTATCATTATAGATGGTTAAATTAAATCAGTAAGGACTCCTACTATCACTCAAATTAAATATATTTTCTCCTTGATGAGAAGCAAGAGGAAGCAGAATCGTGATCATGAGCCACTAAAGATTGTAAATCTCCTTCTGTTCAGAGACCTCCAATAAGGTTGCCTAGTACGAACATGGCACTCCAGGTGTTTAGTATGACTTAAGGCCTTTTCACTTGCCTTTCCTTTGATATTAAGCCCTCGATTTGCTAATGTAATTAACCCTTAAGCTTCCTCACCTTCTCTTGTATATCACTCACTAGTGGAGTAGGTTCATGCTAGCTCTCCGTCAATGTGTCACTTTTACTAATAGCAAACAAATAATTAGTTTTGATGGTAAGAAACTAACTTATCAAATTGATCAAAGAGTATACATTTTGAATCTTTAGAATTTCACAGAAAGTAAGATAAATAGAATAGAACGATTAAGAAGTAAGAGCTAAGTCTCTCAGAGGACTCATGTTACCCTGTTTTTATATGGTAATTAGTACATTCAAATGAGGTATTTTGAAATGTTAAATCTTCAATAAACTAGTCAATCTATGCCAATTAAGTATTTTTTTAGTTTTTATCTTTCAGGTTGGAGGTGAAAACAAATAATAATCTTGCATCACAAAAACCACTCATTTCGACAGGTCAAAATATACAAAGATCGACAGGTCGAATTCATCAATAAAGTTCCAGAGGAGTCAATGATCAGTCAAAGTTTGCCCAATTCGACCGGTCGGTTTTTAAACCTTATTTTCGACTGGTCGAAACTTGTAGTTTATCAATCGAAGTCATCCAAGAAATTCTAGAGAACTCCATGATCGATGGAAATTATGAGGAATCGATTGATCGAAAGCCTAAGCAGATAGGAAGACCAAAGTTTGACCGGTTGATGTGTAAACTTTCGACCGATCGAATAAAGGTTATCGACCAATCGAAGTAATACAAGTTCGATCGGTCGAACCAATAGTTAAAGACAGTTTTTAACCATTGGAGTTATGCGATTGGTTGAATTCTGTTGAAAGTATGTAAATTCAACCGGTCAAAGTTAAAACCTTATAAATATAACATGTAGGAAATAAAGAGAGTGTAGTTGAAAATTTTCAAATCTTTTATAAGGATCATATTCAGAGTTTTTAGTGCATTATGCCCTTGGAATTCGAGGCACATAGTATGTAATTGTGGTTTATAATCAACATGAATGATTACTCAATAAGAGTATTAATATTTCATATATATTGTAATCCTTTTTGGAGTGTCTCAATTCTTGTTATACTAGCACTGAAAAGTGTATTCATCTTCCTTGTGCATTAAGGAATACATTAACGAGTTTGATCAAGTTGTCAAAGATAATTATAAATTTAAGAAAACTTTGCTTATAGTCCGAAAAATTAACGCACAAACCAGGACAATATTGTAAGACCCCGAATTTTGAGTCCTAGAAGTCCAGAAGCCAGTGCAGGTGAAAAGATGATTTTGCCTCTGAAGGAAAGGATGTGTGATGGCCGAAATTGGTAAGATTCTTTAGTAATTAACTTTGTTTTAAATTCCCTTTGATCTAAGTTCTTATAGATGGATAATTGCCTTAGAGATTGTCCTTATAGAGGGATAATTGCCTTAGAGATTAAAGACCATAAAAATAGGAAAGATAATTTAGAGTTTAATTATCTGGTAGATTATCTTATTATGATAAAGTGATTAAAAGTAGTAACCATAATTTTATACCCATTCATTATAAATAGGAAGCCAACCCCAAAAAATCATTCATAGAAAACTTACAAATTCGTATGAGCCTAAAACCCTATACCTCCCTATAGCCGCCATAATTCGCAGAAACTTCAAACTAGCATAACTCACTCATCCTTTGTCGGATCTCTACGAATAATAGCTTGTTAGAAAGATCTCTTCATCCTCTTTCCAACCATTTTTGAGTTTTTGTCAGGAGAGTAGTATTTCCTTCTCAAAAGTCAAGTTGAAATTCTGCGGCACTGCCAAATCTTCTTGAAATTCGGAATAGCATAACTCTTTTGTTGTTTGTTATATCTCTGCGAATAATAGTTTGTTAGAAATCTATCTTCATCCTCTTTCCAAAAATCTTTGATTTTTTGTCAGGAGATTAGTATTTCTTTATCTAAGGTTAACTTGAAAATCGGCGGCAGAATTAGGTTTTCGCCAAATCTTCTTGAACTTCAAAATAGCATAACTTTCTAATCGTTTGTCAGATCCTTACAAATAATAGCTCATTGCAAAGATCTTTTCATCCTATTTCCAGCCATATATAAATATTATCTTGTATGTAAATATTTCTTTGTTTAAGGTTAAGACAAAATCGTCCTATGCCCTACTTTTAGCGACAAGATTTGCATAGTTAATTGGAATGGTAAATTCAGGTTGAATCTTGTTAAGTTCCTGGCTATCACATCACACATCCAAGGGGGAGGCACCTGAAATGTCTGATCACTGGTTTTCTGATAGGTTTGGTGAGTGGTATCGGTAAAGACATAGGGTATTCAATTGACTATTGAATATGCATGCTTAGTTTGCTTTTATCTTTGCCTGGTGATAATTTAGGTGGTTCGGATTTACTTAATAAAGGCAAAGGAGTAGCTTCTTGTTCAGAGACAAGAGAGGTAGGATCTACGGCTCATCGGTTTCTCCAGAGACCCCTGCTCTTTTCTTGATGTTTTTGTTACCTTCCCTTGTTGTATTGCTTGCGATTGGATTATAGGGTGAGAGTATGAAATTCGCAATGAGATATGAATCTCCTAGGCTATATCGAACCCCTGAGTTAGGAATTGAGTGCCTGGGATGCAATTGTTATATGAATTGGATAAGTTGATTGTGTTCTGACATGATTGAGGATACCCTGTTGTGGTATTATGTTTTGTACTTGCCTATGTATGCTTGTATGTGTCTGTGTGTCAGGATTCTGTTCTGGTGGCCATTCCAGGTAAGCGCTGATGCTCCTAGGGAGAGGAGAGGTTCTTACTGGTATGGAGTTGTATTGGAGGCAAATCCCAGCAAGAGCTCGCTGGAGGTCTGGTCCTTGTGTGGCAGGAAGCCTTGGTAGGTATGTGACCTGGGATGCGCTAGTAGGTATGTGACTAGGGAAGACTTGTCCGTGTGGGACTAGTCGACTTGTCCTTGCGAGGACAAAATGAAAGGCTTACTGATTAGTTTGCGTGTTAACCATCTACCTTTTGTGCATTAAGTTTTGGACAACACAGGTGGAAGGGGATGGCCTTTCTTCTTCATTGCCGAGGGCAATGTGATGTGTTTCACCTGCCTGTGTACTTCTGAGCTTTCGGAAGTGTTTGCAGTCCTCCCTCAGCCATAGATTTGGCCCTAACCTCTTTTGATTGGTTTTTGAATTGCGTGATCCCCTTTAGTTGTTTAGGAATGATCTTATATGAATTGGGAGATTTGTGTTTAGGGATTCTATAGATCTTATGATGCTGTGACCCTACTGAGATTCTTGTAATCTCAAACCATTATTTTTTTACCATTTTTCAGGCTTAGGTACATTCACTGTTTGTGGTACGAGGGTGTGAGATCAAGGCTGCACATGGCTGGGCGATATTGCATCACATTTGCATACTTGCTACTTGCGCATATAACATGAATGATTGAGCAACTTTCTGGTTTAATTTAAGCACCCTCTTTTGCTTGCTATTTCCGAAACTTGTTGGAAGATTTCTTGTTGTTTATTTGGATCCCTATGGGACTTGTGTGTTATGAATCCAATGATTTGATTTAAGACTTCCGCTGATGTTTTATTTACTCTGTATGTTACCAGAATATGTGTCCAATATCATGCTCCAAATGTTGATAAGCAACAAAATGAACAAGCTGAAAATCGGTAGTTAATGATAAGCCTGGTGAGATTCAAATGGGTCTTAGGTGTCATTTAGGCTTATTTGGGTTTCACGGCGGTAATGACCTTAGTCGGAGCAATTAATAATGGTTTGGGAATTGAGGTCGTTACAAATATGGTGAAATATAGGATAAGAATATACTTATTACCTTGGTTAAACCATTTAAATAATTATCTTGATTTTTTTATTTACTAGGAATTTAGTAAAGAACGAATTTAGTTGAATAATTAAGTTATTGAATGATGTTTAATTAAATGTTCATAATAAACAGTGAGATGAATTTACATGACGAACATCGAATGCAATAACGGGTGAGTATGATCCTTGGTTTTAATTAATGAAGTTTTGGTTATTCATTGCTTTCAATGATTGTAGTTTCATTATAATAAAATATGGATTACTTTAACTAGAATTCAGAGTTAAAATAATAGATTATAAACGCTATTGAGTTCCCTGAGGACGAATCATGTTCTTCAAACAACTATATTACTTATACGATATTGTTCGCTTACAATTTTTAAGTATAGTGTGAAATACGTAACAAGTTTTTGGCACCGTTGTCGGGGAACGGTGTATAGCATAAATAACTATTGTTTTACATTCTTTGTCTAGATTAAAGTTTTTTGTTTGTTGATCTTGTACAGAAAGCTAGAACACAGGTATAATTTACAAAACGAGAAAAAACAGATCAAACCTGTGCGTGGATCAAGGAAGGAGAAGCCACTCACTAAAATTATGGATAACAAGAGGATTAACCATCAACGTGAGAATCCATAAATAAGAGTGGATGAGAATGTGAATTTGGAAGTACATATCGATAATCCTAATGCTAGAGAAGGAAGATCCCATGGGAGACAGCGGATCATTATGAATTTTGCCACTGGTCGTCGAGGTTGGTTGTTTAATATAGGAGATTGTTATGTACGACTCAACCTACTCAGGAACCAAGACGACTTTGACTCCTTGGTTTACAAGTTGCATAGTTTAGTCTCTGACGAATATGGTCCATAAAATATTTGAAGAAATGCAAGATCAACTCTTTCTTTGAAGGTCATGTTGATTGACCTTTCCACTCGCACAAGCAAGTTCAAGTTTCGTGTTAGTTATGATGATGGTGATGGTGATACACATTGCCTATGCTTAATATTTAATGGATTTATATCAATTTAGTTTGGGGAAGGATTAGGTATTACCATCACCACAAAGTTGCTTGATATTCAAGTTTCATGTTCGTTATGGTGATTATGATTGTGATGGTGATTGATGGAATATTGATTGAGCTGATTTTGATAAGTATCTTAGGATAAATTTCGTATTTTAACTATTTAATTATTATATTTATGCTATTATTTAATCTAAGACCTAGGTTGCAAGATATTTATAAATTGTCCAGCGAAAAGTAAGCGATCAAGGGAAGATCTGGGCCTTCGGATTTCATAGACTTGAAGATACAGACATAATCAGGCATGTATTGAAGATAAGTTCGTGATTTAGATGCACTGACTACCTGTTTTGAATCCTTTAGAAATATTTTCTTGGAGACACCAACTTTGTGGTGTTTGTGCTTTAAGTATTTCTTTTTTTTTTTTACAGACAAAATATTTATTTAGAACTCATTTATTGTTTCCTGCAAGATCAAATTTTGATAGTATACATGATGTTGAAACCGTTTGTGGTTAGGCATCAAGCACTCTACCTAGTTTTTTTTTTTAGCATTGTTTAATTATGTCAGGCTAAAAACTCTTTGTTCTCATTCTGACTTGTATCTACACCTTATATTTATAAGTTAAAACCTTATAAATATAAGGTGTAGGAAATAAAGAGTCTGGTTGAAAAATTTCAAATCTTTTGTAAGGATCATATTCAGAGTTTGTAGTGCATTATGCTCTTGGAATTTGAGGCACATGTTATGTAATTGTGGTTTATAATCAACATGAATGATTACTCAAAAAGGGAATTATTATTTCATATATGTTGTAATCCTTTTTGGAGTGTCTCAATTCTTGTTATACTAGCACTAAAAAGTGTATTTATCTTCCTTGTGCATTAAGGAATATACTAACGAGTTTGATAAACTTGTCAAAGATAATTATAAATTTAAGGGAATTTTTCTTATAATCTGATAGATTAACATGCAAACCAGGACAGTATGGTGAAATGTGATAGGATATGAATATACTTATTACCCTGGTTGAACCATTTAAATAATTATCTTGATTTCATCATTTACATAGGAATATAGTAAAGAATGGATTGAATTGAATAATTAAGTCATTAGAAGATGTTTAATTAAATGTTCAGAATAAATGGTCAGATGAATTTACATGACGTACATCGAATGCAATAAAGGGTGAGTATGATCCTTAGTCTTAATTAATCAAGTTTTGGTTATTCATTGCTTTCAATGATTTTAGTTTCAATATCAAAAATTGTTGATTACTTTAGCTAGAATTCAGAGTTGAAATAATAGATTATAAATGCTATTGAGTTCCTTGAAGACGAATCATGTTCTTCAAACAACTATATTACTTATACGATATTGTTCGTTTGTAATTTTTAAGTATAGTGAGAAATACGTAACAAGTTTTTTGTGTCATTTTCGGGGAACGATGTATAGCGTAAATAACTATTGTTTTACATTCTTTTCCTAGATTAAATTTTCTTGTTCGTTGATCTTGCACAGAATGCTAGAACATAGGTACAATTTATGAAGCAAGAAAAAACAGATCGAACTTGTGCATGGATCAAGGAAGGCAAAGCCACTCACTGAGAATATGGAATAACCATCAGTGCAAGAATCCACAAGTAAGAGTGGAGGAGAATGTGAATTTGGAAGTATATATCGATAATTTGAATGCTAGAGAAGGAAGACTTCAAGGGAGATAGCGGATCATTATGGATTTTTCCACTGGTCAAGGTCGCTTGTTTTATACAGGAGATTGTTATGTATGACTCAGCCTACTCAGGTACCAAGATGACGTTGAATCCATGGTTTACATGCTGCATAGTTTAGTCTCTGATGAATATGGTCCAAAACTAATTGAAGAAATGCAAGATCATGTCTTTCTTTCAAGGCCATGTTGATTAACCTTTCCATTTGCACAAGCAAGTCCAAGTTTCGTGTTAGTTATGATGATGGTGATGGTGATACATATTGTCTACGCTTAATATTTGATGGATGTATATCTATTTAATCCAGGGAAGGATTAGGTATTACCATCACCAAAAAGTTGCTTAATATTCAAGTTTCATGTTTGTTATGGTGATTATGATTGTGATGGTGATGATGATGGTGATGGTGATTGATGGCACACTGATTGAGCTAATTTTGATACATGTCTTAGGATAAATTTTATATTTTAATTGTCTAATTATTATATTTATACTATTATTTAATCTAAGACCTTGGTTGCAAGATATTTATAAATTCTCTAGCTAAAAGTAAGCAATCAAGGGAAGATTTGGGCCTCCAGATTTCTTGGACTTGAAGAGACAAACATAATCAGATGCGTATTGAAGATAAGTTTGTGATTTAGATGCATTGACTACGTCTTTTGAATCCTTAAGAAATATTTTCTTGAAGACACCAACTTTGTGGTGTTTATGCTTTAAGTATTTCTTTTTTTAGATAATTCCTAAATTATCAACCCATAATATAATAAAAACACAAATGCACAAACACACAAAGTGCCACTAATTATGCATAAAAATGATATTACAAAATTATTCCTAAACAAAATTATTAAAAATCCAGGGTTTACAGAACCCTCCGATGATGGATGTTGTAAAGAAAGAAATTCTTAAACTACCAGATGCAAACATGATATATCCTATTTCTGATAGAAAATGGTTAAGCCCTGTCAAGTAGTGCCAAAGAAAAACAGGATAACAATCGTATAAAACAAAAGTGGTCAGATGGTGCTCACTAGGATTCAAAACAGATGGAGCATTTGCATAAACTACTAAAAGTTGAATAAAGCCACTTAAAAAGATCATTTCCCTTTACAATTCATTGACTAGATGATTGAAAGGCTCGTAATAGAAAGCCACTACTGCTATCTAGACAAATTTTCAGTATTTCACCCAATTCTCATGGCCTCGAAGGACTAGTAGAAGAACACTTTTACTTCCCTATTCGGCACATTTGCGTACAAGTGTATGCCATTTGGCCTTTGCAACTCACCCGACTCTTTTCAAAGATGTATGGTGAGTATATTTTATGAATATGTTGAGGATATCATCGAGGTTTCTATAGATGACTTCATTGTTTATGAGGATTCATTTTAAGTATGTTATAGCCAATCTGACAAAGATATTACAAAGATGTATTAAGAAGGGTTTGATACTCAATTATGAGAAATGCCATTTCATGGTAGATCAAGAGTTAATCCTAGGTCATATAGTATCCTTCAGAGAAATTGAAGTCGATCAGGAAAAGATTAAAATCATCTAGGCCCTTCCATACCCCACCAACACAAATAAAATCCATTCTTTTGTGGGATAAGCAGGGTTCTACTGGAGGTCATCAAAGAATTCTAGAAGATTACTCAACCAATATGAAAACTATTGTAGCAGGATGTTCCATTTGAGTTCCCCTAAGAATGTAAAGGAGCCTTTAACAAAATCAAGAGCATGTTGATTTCTGCACCGATTATTAAGGCTCTGGATTGGTCATTACCATTGGAGATAATGTCTGATTCAAGTAATTATGGAGTTAGAGACGTAATTGGACAAATGGTCAGTAGGAATCCTTATGCAATATATTATGTCTCATGGAAGTTAGAAGCTGCTCAGATGAACTATTCCATCACGGAAAAGGAGCTCTTAACAATCATCTTTATACTAAAAAGTTTTGTCCATACTTATTGAGAACTAAGGTTATGTCTACTCTGACCATGCTACGTTCCAGTATTTAGCGTCCAAGAAAGAATCCAAGACAAGGCTGATTTGATGGATCCTATTACTCCAGGAGTTTGACTTGGAAATCAAAGACAAAAGTATGCCGAAAATTATATAGCTGATCACTTAAACTGGCTAGTAACCACTGAGGACCCTCAGTCAATTCGGAAATCATTCCTACATGGGCATATCTTCTGTACAGAAGAAATTCCATGGAATCCATGTGAAATGACCAACATGTCCTACAACCGATATGTCATCACACCACCTTAGTGTGCAAACAGTGTTAATTATATTATCACTAGTGAGTTTCATGAAAAATTGACCAACAACAAGAGAGTTGAAGTCAAACAGGAGTCCAAGCACTATATATGGGACGAGCCATATCTATGGAGGTATTGCACAAATCAGATCATTCATAGATACATTCAGGACTATAAACAACATTCCATCATTTATTTTTTGCCACTCCAAAGTTTGCAAAGGTCACTTTAGGCCTCGACAAATAGCCCGAATGATCTTAAAATGTGGTTTCTTTTGGCTAATCATATTTTATGAGCCATATGAGTTTCGCGAGACATGCTCCCATTACAAGCTCAAAGGATCTTTAAGTTACAAGGATAAAGCCCCTTAACACCCCATCATGGTTTGTGAAGTGTTCGATGTATGGAGAATTGATTTTATGGGTCCCTTTCTACCATTTTTCTATTATACTTACATATTTCTAATAGTGGACTATGTATCCAAATGGGTTAAAGCCAACGCCACGAGAAATTATAATCTCAAGACTATAGTCAATTTTTTTCGAGCATAGATCTTTTGCAGATATAGAGTTCCTAAAGCTATAATCAGTGACCCAGACACTCATTTTTGCAATCACATCTTCCGCAACCTGATGAAGAAATATTATGTAGTACACAGGACCTCCATTGCATATCACCCTCAAACCAATGGGCAGGCTGAGATCTACAATAGAGAAGTCAAAACTATCTTACAAAAGACGGTTAACTCCAACCAAAAAAATTTGAGTGCCTGACTTGATGATGCATTATGGGGTTATCGTATCGCCTACAATACTCCAATCAATACCACTCCATTCTGGCTTATATATGGGAAAGCATGTCACCTACCAGTGGAAATTGAATATAAAGCCTATTGCACTATAAAACAGTGTAACTGGAACCTCGACTGAGCAGGGAAAGAACGAATGTTGTAGTTGGATGAACTTGATGAAATTCGACTAAATGCATACGATATCACCAAATCTATAAAGAGAATGTGAAAAACTACCATTATGTATGATGCAAAAAGAATACCTTCTTTGTGGGGCAGAAGGTCTTTTTGTTTCATTCAAAGTTGAAACGATTCCCTAACACTTCGTTTCAAGTGGATAAGCCTCTTTGTCCTGACCGCGACATATCCACATAGAGCTATAGAGATAGCAACTCAAGATGCCGGCAAGTTTTTCAAGTTAAACTCTCATAGGTTAAAACCATACTATGAACTCTCGAGGGCCATCTAACAACATGAGCTTGGTGTTCCTGAATATGTTTGAACAACATGGTGAGTAGGTCGAGCCAATGACCTTAAACAAAGACACTCTTAAGAGGCAAGCTAGATTATCTTTTAATTATTGCTATTGTATTTGTTTAGTAGAATACAGGAATCTTGTATAAGATCTTCTTTAACCAATTCGAGCATACATAGGGGGATAACTGAGGCCTCTACTCATTTGTAGTTTATCAATGTCAAGGTACTAACACTAAACAATAAAAGACTTATATTGGGGCTTCAATGTTTTGAATTTCGAATGAGACATAAAAAAAGACATGAACGAGACAATTGTGAAGGAATTTAATGAGCACTCCTCATGAAATGATCATGGATACAATCTTATTGGGCCAGTTACTAGCACCATAATAACTCCACACAACCTCTCTTCTTTTATTGAACATCACTACCACCAAAAACCTTAAAATTATAAAAGCCCTAAATCTTCTGATAAAAAAAAAACCTTATAGTTTCTAAAAACTAAACCCTAGCCGATTGCAATAGATCCACCTAGCAGCAAGGTTTGTCGCACCAAGAACAAAGCTTAACGAGGAAGAAGCCATCATCAACCCTTGACCAACACTGATCCTGTTCCACCACTGTTGGCATAAAATTGAATTTAACTAAAATCGCAAGCGCACGGCTGTCAACAAGTAATATAGTTTAAAAGAATGAGTATTGATTCCACAGGGAAATTTGTTTAAAACTAATCAATTAGCCTAATCTACTATTTTAATTAAATGAATGGAATAAAGAGTTGTAGTTAAACTAAACTTAAATCCTAAATTATTTAGTTATATGTTAGAGTTAGGGTTGTTAGATAATTTGGGAACTCATCTAACTACTGTTCAATTCCAATATTCTATACCTATTCTTGATAATCTTTTGATCCCCTAATATCCTTCTAGACTATTAGGAGCTAATCAAGATGCCAACTAATTATATTCCCATGGTAATTGAGCTTCTGAATCGTTTTCCCAATCAATATGAACCCTATGTTTGGAAAATATATTCATATTCTATAAAGTTTCAGCTATGCCCTAAGACTTCTAATTTGTTGTCGAAGTTTAATTGTTCTTCTGAATCAATTTGAACTCACCTATAGATGAACTGGCCAGGCTTGCCAATTAATCAAGGTTAGAAATAGGGTTAAGAACTTGTAATAAGACCATAGTGAATTTGAATTCCAGTTTACGTTAGAAATCAAGATTGCAAAATGATGAAAAGAAAAAATTAATCCAAAAAATATTTGCATTAATAAAAAACCAAATGAATGTACCAACGTCTTGATCTCTGACTGATCGAGAGCTGTTCTGAAAATAATAAAGAAAGTGCATACAGTCTTTGATGAAAATAAATAAAAGAACCTAGTTCCTTTCAATAATAAATATTTACAACAGGTTATTGCCTTTAGAAAACAACGTCTACTGGTCTTATGATGTCTGACCGGTCTTCTAGTTGCTACAACCGGTCATCCTTGCTTGAATGTGCCCTCCAACCAGTCGTACATAAGGTGATGACTGGTCAGTCTTGTTTTGTAATCCTTTCGACCGGTTGTGCATGGTCCACCAACCAATTGGTCTTGCTTAGGACTGAATTCTTGCAAAGTTAGGCCAGTCATATGTATTCCAATGACCGGTCATTGTCCCTAATCTTGCAATGTTATTTATACCTTGATGTTCTAGGTCTGGTCCGCTGTTTCTTTCTCCTTTCCTCACGCCAATTTTCCTCCCAGAAGTGTTTGTTTCCAAAAACTTATTACAATGGCCTGTTAAACAACATTTATTAAATATGTTAATAGCCCGTGCAAAATTGATAGAATAACCTGTAATTCAATCCAAATAATACCCAATAATAAACCAAATAATTGGTACAAATAAGGGTCATCAAATCCCCTCAAACATAGAATTTTTCTTATCCCTAGCAAAAGAGTTTGATAACTAGAAAATAAACATCACATTTAAAGTAATCGAGATCTTCACTCCCAAAAAATAATTTCCAATGCCTTGCCTAGCCATCCTAGTAAATCAATTCACAGTCTTAACTGTATTCAATCTACACGTATATAAGAGAATTAAGATTTTTGGAACAACACATACTCATGCACTAGTTCAATAAACCAATCTGAATGTTTATTGGAGCCTTGGAGGTGTAGCTCAAAGGTTCTATTATGTTAACTAGCAATCTAAATATTTTTTCATCAGAAATTTCATGCTTTTTGCAGTAATTTGATTTATTTCTTTCCTTTTAATTGGTCTACAAAATACAAGCTTAACCAGTAGTACCAACCCTCACTAGTTTTCTCCTCAACAAAAACAAATTAATTCATTGCTTCATTGCTCTAAGTATGATTTAGTGTGAACCTAATGCCACTCTTAATTTATAAGATTATTAATCAAATATAGTTTAACAGCGAATCAATCACCATTCAAATCAAACTGGCATTTTCAATTCATAAATAGGAGTAAATGACAATCATTCACCATTAGTTACTGTAATTGTACCTCTTTGTGGCTTCTGTACTCCTCTACCATTAGTTAAAACATCATTCACCATAAAAAAATCTGGCACCTCCCCATCAACGTCCTCCTCCTCACGATACTCTAAATCAAAATGATCATTAATCACAATAGGAGCAAATGATATATATCTATGTCTAACCATCACAACTAACCCAATCACATTAAGAAAATTAACATAGAATTCAAACACCAAATCAGGGCAAGCCTCAATAGGAACCCTAGCAACAAAATCAGTCACCTAATTTTTCACTTAAATCTTCATAATAAGGAATTGTTCCACAGTGTTTGTTTGTCGTTATGGTGTACAACTTAAAATTCAAAACTTCTCTTGGTGGAGTGCATGCCCTTTTAGTGCCTCTTATCACTTCTTTTCTTCTACGGAGGTAAACCTTTCAGTGTCAAAGTTGATAATTGGAGGGACTCTTGAAGAAGACGCCCTTCCTCTCTTTGGTTGACGTTGGGGAAGCGACGAATCCCATGACATGTTCTTTGTCCTCACCATGTTAAAAGCTTGAGTAAGTGGCTGGAATTAACTAATTAAAGATGGGACAGGGTTGTGGGGGAGTATGAGTGAGGGACTTTGCTGAAATTTGGTGTGGAACCTGTAGGCTAGAGAGAAGCCAAAGAGTTTTTGATGATTTGAGAGAGAAGAAAGTGTTGAGTGTGGCTGTGAAGGGAAAATCGAGGTTTTTAAGCCCTAAAACGGGTCTACGACCGGTCGTACAAGGTGTACAACCTGTCGAACTCGGATTTTTCACTTGGTTAGGACCGGTCGGTTTCTCCTCACATTCGGATTCTTACAACTATGATTGCTCGGTCCTGAAGTACGACTGATTGTAGACCCTTCGACATGTCAATAATCAGTCGTTAAGTTTTGATAATTGGTCAGTGCCTCCTTGTAAAATGTATGACTGGTTGTAAGTGAATGTACGACCAGTCCTTGTCTCCCATACATAGAATTATCGTCTCTCGGTCGAAAATTATCTTGATGTTGCCCTTTTTCTTCAAAAGTTCATCCTCAAACTTAGTCTTTGACGTATACATAGTCTCTTTGCATCTTCACTATCAAGTTTTTTTCTCTTCTTTTTTTCTTAATAATGGGTTGCCTCCCAATAAGTGCCTTAGTTATGGTCATGGCATAACCATTTTTATTTTCAGTTTGTAGCCTGCGTTGATTGCTTCCTATCAGATGGAAAAGTCCCTGATATCCTATTTTGCAAAACTTGAGCTAACTGACCTATTTGTGTTTCTAAATTCTTGATTCTGGAATATGCTGACATAATGGGTGTGACCCAACCTACTTAGGGAGTCAATATTACCCAATCCTACATCGGAAAGGAGTGAGAGAGGTCTTGGACTTATATATATTGTGTGATGGTATCATTTGTAACAAGATATATTTTTGGGGCCAAGTGATTAGAAGCCCGACTCAGCATTGCAGTTGTGATCCATCATGCGCACATATATGTCCGGGCCTGTCGAGCTAAGAATCTGGGTGCCGGGTCATGACAAATGGTAGCGGAGCCGATCTTGCTCCCTTTTCCTTTTGAGCTTGGGACGTGTAGTGTGTTCAGTCCATGTTTGGGCTCATGAGTTTGGGTCCAAGTCAGTTACATTTGGGTTCCCCTCGTGAGGACATGAGGTGTGAAACCCCATCTTTGTTGTTCATCTTGTCAGCTCATTTTAGCCTAGTTAGCATTGTTCTAGTGGTCCATGTGTCCGTTTGACACTTTGATTGAGATGGAAATCGAGGTAGTGAAAAATTACCTTTTTTCCCCTATCATACCCAAACTTTTTTTGAGCTCATTTTGAGTAGCCGAGTGTTTTCAGGTCATTTTTTAGGCCTTTGAACTGGTCCTGTTATTCATTCTTTTCGAGCCTGATTGTTTTTATTTTCCGAGCTGGGCTTGTCTTTCCAAGTCGGGCCAGTAGGGTTTCGGGATCTGGGCTATTTAAGCTTGTGTTAGCTGATAGAAAATCACCAGCCGCTTATTCGTGCGTACATTCTCTTTCCAGTTCTCCACCAATGAATCGTTTCTTTCTTGTTTTTATTTAGGACAGCCCTGCTTCATTTCTTTCCTAATTGGGTGCTGGCATCTATCGCTTCCTTTCGTTCGTTCATCGCACATGCACACTTGGTTCCCTTTTATCTTTTTATTCTGTTATGTTATTCCGATTAATTTCTATCCTTGTACTTTACTCTCCTGTCCCTTTTAATCAGTTGGCTTACACTGCACTCATTTGTCTAGGTGTTCGTCAAGTTTAATTGTGTAGTTAGGGTTTCGAAGGTAAGAACCCTATCAGTTGTTTATTTATTAGAGAGGAGTTAGGAGGGGTTATAGGATTCTTTTTTATTATTCGTTTGTTATTTTATTATTCTTATCTTAGTACACATGCTCTTTTGTATAAGCAGATCAGGTTCACGCGACAAAAGAAAAGACATCGCCGCTGATCTGAAATCGTAGGTAGGAGACTACGCCTCATTGGTTTGATCGGAAAAACCTTTTTGTTTTCTGATTAAAAAGTGGTACGATGTATTTTTGAATTGAGACATATACCTATGAACTGTGTGTGTGATTGCCATTGTAGGATTATCACTGTGTTTACCATAATTGAGTTTATCTAATCATGTGTTAGTCATATGTTGGTAAATTAACAAGATGATGAGTGCGTAGATGAATTTTAGGCTGAGTTTTGGATTAATTTTAGTATCTACTATTTCTCTATGAGTATATAGTGATTTGGAAAGAGAGAGAAGGAAGAAGAGAGAAAGAAAGGAGAATACATAATAACAAAAAAAATTAAAAAAATGAAAATAAATGAATAAAGAAAAGAGAAGACGTAGCTTCTCTTTTTGTTTTCTCTTTGTGCGCAACCATTAGTAATGTCGGTTGCCAAATAATAAGCTTAAATGGCAACTTAAAAGCTTGAGAAAGAAAGATTGTATGCTTTGTCAATTCAAAAAATAAATAAATAAATAAATAAAGGACAAATAAGAATACACGTTAGCATAGGTTAGAGGTGTTTGTTTCTTAGTGCGTCAACCTAGATAAATATTCCACTGCTTCTCTTTTGTTTTTTTTTTTTAGTTTAGCATAGGCGCCCAATAGTGTTTCAAAAGTTGTATTTTTGTCTTTGTCCAGTAGTGTAGGTTTGACCTAGGCCAGAGAATTAATATATTTAAGTTAACCTGATGCTGCTATTTCGAAGGTTTGAAATAGCAAGACCAGGAAAAGTGTTGTAGCAAAAGGATGCTTAATCATAAAATCGTTGTAAAATAATGTGGTCACGTTTTATAGGCTTGAAATAAAATAAAAATAATAAAAAGGACAATAAAATTATATATTTTGGGTTATATTTAATTTAGGCTTACAAAAGGATTAGAACAATAAAGGTTATGGTTTGTGGATTTAGATAAAAATAAACTTGCCAAGGAATTCCGGATTTTTGAATAGATAAGAATTTCTCATAGATTCAATAGATTATATTATAATAGAATAATAGAGGCTCTTATTCAGCTGCAGCCTATAGTCAATACACAACTAGGTGCCATCCTTCTTAAGAAACAAAATCGAGGCTCCCCGGTGTGAAACATTGGACTGAATAAACCCTTTCTCCACCATCACCTATAGTTGACTCCTCAACTCCTTTATCTCAGTTTGAGCTATCCTGTAGGGTGGAATGGAAATAGGTGTAAAACTTGGATGTACCTCAATACAAAAATCCATATCCCTCACAGAGATAAACCTGAAAAATCCTTAGGAAATACATTAGTAAATTTACTCACAATAGGCACAAAATCCAACACAGTCTCAACAATAGATATGCACTTTATGTCGACCAAGAAAGCCAGATACCCTCTCTGTAGCAAATGTCTAGCGTTAATGGCTAAAATCAAATAGGAAGCAACCACATTCCTCTCTCAGTTTAAAGACAACCTCCTCTCACTTAGGAGTCTACAAAACCACCCTCTTCTTGAAACACAATAAGGAGGTTGTATAACGCGCAAGCCAATCCATACCAAATATAATATCAAAATCTAGCAACTCAAGCTGTGAGAACTTGGAACTTTTGAACTTTTTGGACCCGGAAGCCCAATGGAGCATCAGTAGTATTAGTCAGCCAAAACCCACAAATCGGGATTGGAGGTGGTCTATGGTGCGATTTGGATGGTTTTAAAGGGAATTTCTTCTTAATGAGATTTATTGAATTGAATGGAAATATTATTTTTATTGATGTATTAATGATTTGAAAATCACATGAAGGGTATTATATGTGTTTATGTTATTTTAGGACATTGAACAAGTCCATCAAGGATTTAAAAACATCAGTGAGTTTTTTGAGAATTTTCCTAAGTATAATTGGAATTATAGAAATTTTTTGAGGTATTTAAGTGAGGTATTTTATTTTTAGTAAATTATATATTTATGAAAAAAAAATTTTCTGGTACTGATGGATAGTACTAGTCATAAAAATTCTGTAAAAATTTTTCGTTTATGTTTTACAAGAATATAGCAATTTAATTTTATATAATTAATAATTAATAATATATATTTAGTTTTATTAAATTACATTAATATTTTATTAGAATGGTCAAAGTGACATTGAGCAACGTTGTTTTAACCACATTGGTCAAAACGCATGGAATGCCGTTGTTTTGGCCACACACAAACCTGATGCCGTTTTAAGGGAAACAATGTCATTTTATAAGCCACTCCATATTAGCATAACTCTCTCACCGTTTGTAGGATCCCTGCAAATAATAGATTTTTGGAAAGATTTTTTCATCCTCTTTCCATCCATATATGTTTTGTTATTTTGACATAAATATTTCCTTGTCTAAAGTTAAGTTGAAAATCGGCGACGAAATTAGGTTTTTAGATTTCTACAGTTTTTGTGTTCGGTTGATTTTTTTTGTCGTTTCACGTGTTCTTATGATTGTTTAGCATCTATTCATAATGTATGATCATGAATTTCCTTCTTTTAAACTTCTCTATGCTTAAAGTCAAAATTGTCTTATTCCCTACTTTTAGCGACGAAATTTGCATAGTTAATTGGAATGGAAATTCAGGTTGAATCTTGTTAAGTTCCTGGCTATCACATCACACATCCAAGGGGGAGGCACCTGCAACATCTGATCACTGGTTTCTGATAGGTTTGGTGAGTGGAATTAGTAAGGAAATAGGGTATTCAATTGATTATTGAATATGCATACTTAGTTTGTTTTCATCTTTGCCTGGTGATAATATAGGTGGTTCAGAATTACCTAATAAAGGCAAAGGAGTAGCTTCTTGTTCAGAGACAATAGAGGTAGGATCTACGCCTCATCAGTTTCTCCAGAGACCCATGTTATTTTTTTGATATTTTTGATACCTGTCCTTGTTATATTGCATGCGAATTGATTATAGGGTGAGAGTCTGAATTTCAGTTTGAGATGTGAATCTCATAGGCTATATCGAACCCTTGAGTTAGGTTTCGAATGCCTGAGTTGCATATGTTATGTGAATTGAATATGCTGATTATGTTCTGACGTGATTGAGGATACCTTGCTATGGTATTATGCTTTGTACTTTCCTGTGTGTGCTTGTACGTGTTTGTGTGTCAGGATCCTTTTCCGGTGGCCATTCAGGGTAAGCGCTGATGCTCTTAGGGAGAGGTGAGGTTCTTACTGGTATGGGAATTGTATGGGTGGCGAAACCCCAGCAAGAGCTCGCTGGATGTCTGGTCCTTGTGTGGCCGGAACCCTGTCCTTGTGTGGTAAGAAGCCCTTACCTTTGTGTGGTTTGGGATGCTCAAGTCTGTGTGTGGCTTGGGAAGACTTGTCCGTGAGTGACAAGACGACTTACTAGGCTTACTGAATAGCTTGTGTGTTAACCATTTATCCTTTGTGCAGTAAGCCTTGGAAAACACAGGTGGAAGTGGATGACCTTTCTTCTTCATTGTCAAGAGCAATCTGATGAGTTCCACCTACCTGTGTACTTCTGATAATTTCGGAAGTGTTTGTAGTCCACCCTCAACTATAGATTCGGCCTTAACCTTTTTTGATTGGTTCTTGAATTGCGTGATCCCCTTTAGATGTTTAGGAATGATCTAATGCGAATTGGGAGATTTGTGTTTAGGGTTTCTGTAGATCTTATGATGCTGCGACCCTACTGAGATTCTTGTAATCTCATACCATTTTTTTTTACCTTTTTTCAGGCTTAGGTACATCCATGGCGGGACGATATCGCATCACATTTGCATACTAGATCTTTGTTTACTTGCGCATATAACATGAATGATTGGGCTACTTTCTGGTTTATTTTCAGATCCTTCGTTTTCTTGCTATTTCCAAAATATATTTGGAGGATTTCTTACTGGTTGTTTGGATCCCTATGGGACTTGTGTGTTATGAACCCAATGATTTAATCTAAAGACTTCCGCTGATGTTTTATTCACTCCGTATGTTACCAGAATAACTGTCCAATATCATGCTCCAATCATTGTTAAAAAAAAAAATAATTAGAAATAAACATGCTTAAAATCGAAAGTTAATGGTAAGCCTAGTGAGATTCAGATAGTTCCTAAATGTCATTTGGGCTATTTGGGTTTCACGATGGTGATGACTTTAATCGGAGCAAATAGTAATAGTTAGGAATTGGGGTCGTCACAGGTTTGGAAGCGGAGCTTGGTTTAGGAAGTATAATTTGTTATATGCTAACTTATTTGTTGATTTTGGTGTTTGTAGGTAAGGACATGCGCACACACTCACTCACTTAGGGGCTAATACTGAAAGTGAACTAATGCTAAATGGGATTGATTTGTAAGATTTAAATGATGAGAATGATAATCTGATGTGATGTTTGTCTGTGTATAATCTTATGCCTGGTATGCCATGATATGTTTTGTTGAGTGTTTGTCGTGTTTCTTATCATTGCTGAGAATGTGTGTGATGATTTATGCATGCTGCCGAGTGTCCCTATTTTACTCCTATATTGCTAAATGTATTTGTTTTGCCGAATATGGATGTTGTGTGAACCTATGCTTGCTTGATGTTTGATAAATATTTCTGAGAGTATATATGAGTGTTTATGTAATTGCTGAGAATATCTTTGCATGTGTCCATGTGATTATCGAAAAATTGTATGATGCTTTCTAGCCTATGCGTATCGTTCAGTTCATGCCTCCCCACCAGGTACCACTTCTGTTAATCATATTTTGTTTTGTGTTGAGTAATAAAGGTGTATACGTGTAGTATGGCACGTTCGAGGCTACAAAGGGACCAACGAGGTAGGTTTGAGGTTCAGGCTGAACAACAACCTATTGAGCAAGAGGAACCGAATGCACAGAATGAGCAGGAAGGGAAAGTTGAGCTTGAAAACCAATCTGAGACACCAGCCGCACCAGTTATTGATCCTGTCATGACACAGTATAAGGAGGCAGATAGACTTCAATGGTTCAGCCGGAGCTGCTGCCGCTCGCGAACGGATCAACCTCTTTCTCCTTTGACTCCTCCTATGGCGGTTCTAACTCCTTTGGGAGGGAAACTGATTTGAATCTAGTCTACATCGGATGTGCTGTATGTATGGGTTCGAATGTACTTGAAGTGGATCTGATTCCATTAAACATTAGAGAGTTTGATGTGATCTTAGGCATGGACTGCCTGGCGAACTATCAGGCCCGTATGGAGTGTTTCACCAAGCGTGTGTGGTTAACTTTTCCTGATGGTGCCGAATACTGTTTTGAAGGTGATAGGCAAGTTGTTCCAACATGCATGATTTCCTGGTTAAAGGCGAAGCGATTAATCAACAAAGGATATATGGTGTACCTCGCGCACGTACATGATATTTCTAATGAATCCTCAGATCTGGATTTTGTTCGAGTGGTTCGCGAATTTCCAGAAGATTTATACGCTGCTGGTTTGCAGCAATTCCTTGCAATACGTTTAAGATTTATGCTGTCACAGGATCAATGGCTGGTTCGGCCGGTGTCTCAAGTTGGTTTTGGGGCTCAGCTTGCCCTCTCTGCTCAATTTGTGCATTTGGCTCCTCTTGCTCAATATGTTTCTATTCGGTCTGAATCCCATACCTACCCCGCCGATCCCTTGTAACATTCAACCTTGTCATACTATACAAGCTTACAATTGTTACTTAACACATAAGTAAGTACAATACTAGGAAAAGATGTAACGACCCCAAATCGTAACCCATTATTAATTGCTCTGATTAGGGCCATTACCACTGTGAAAATCAGACAAGCCCAAGAACCATGACGTATCTGAATTCCACAAGGCTTACTTATCAAATTCTCAATTTTTAGCATGTATATTCGTTATGTTCATTAGTTATTGGAGAATGATATTGGACATGTATTCTAGTATCATACGGAGTGAATAAAATATCAGTGGAAGTTTTTAAATAAAATCAATGAATCCACAACTCACAAGTCCCATAAGGATCCAAACATCCAATAAGTTAATTTCCAAAATGAAATAGAAACAAGTAAAGCAGGAATCTTTAAACCAGAAAAATAGTCCAATCATAATTCATGTTATATGCGCAAAACAATCAAGGAACAAGTATGCTAATGTGATGCAATATCGCCCCGCCGTGCAGCCTTGATCTCACACACTGGTACCACAGACAGTGGATGTACCTAAGCCTGAAAAATGGTGAATACAACAGGATAAGATTACAAGAATCTCAGTAAGGTCACAAAATCATAAGATCAACAAAAATTTTAAACACAAATCTCCTGAATAACATTAGATCATTCCTACACATCTATGGGTATCATGCAATTCAAAAATCAATCAAAGGGATAAGGCTGAAACTAAGGCTGAGGGTGGGACTACAAACATTTTTAAAAATCAAAAGTACACAGGCAGGTAAAACTCATCAGATTGCTCTCGGCAATAGGAAAATGAAAGGTCGTCCCCTTCCACCAGTGTTGTCCAAGGCTTACTACATAAAGGGTAAAAGGTTAGCACACAAGCTAATCAGTAAGCCTATTCATCCTGCCACACAACGACAAGACATCCCAAGCCACACAACGACAAGGGTATCCCAAACCACACAAGAATAAGGGTATCCTGCCACACAAGGACAAGACTTCTAGACACACAAGGCCATCGGAACTGGATCCTAACACACAAATATATACAAGCACACACATGCAAGCACAAACACAATACCATAACAGGGTATCTGTGACAACCCCAATTCCTAACTATTACTATTTGCTCCGATTAAGGTCATCACCGCCGTGAAACCCAAATACGCCCAAATGACACCTAGGACCTATCTGAATCTCACCAGGTTTACCATTAACTTCCGATTTTTATAGCATGTTTATTTTAAAGTTTAACAACAAATGGAGCAAGATAATGGACAAATATTTTGGTAACATACGGAGTAAATAAAATATCAACGGAAGTCTTTAGATTAAATCATTGGGTTCATAACACACAAGTCCCATAGGGATCCAAACAATCAGCAAGAAATCCTCCAACATATTTCGGAAATAGCAAGCAAAGGAGGAATCTGAAAATAAACCAGAAAGTAGTTCAATCATTCATGTTAAATATAAAAGTAAACAAGGATCAAGTATGCAAATGTGATGCGATATTGCCCTGCCGTTCAGTTTTCATCTCACACATTGGTACCACGGAAAGTGGATGTACCTAAGCCTGAAAAATGATAAAAAAAACAATGGTATAAGATTACAAGAATCTCAGTAGGGTCGCAGCATCATAAGATCTGCAGAAATCATAAACAAAAATCTCCCAATTCTCATTAGATCATTCCTAAACAACTAAAGGGGATCACGCAATTCAAAAATAAAATAAAAAGAGGTTAGGGCTCAATCTATGGTTGAGGGAGGACTACAAACGCTTCTGAAAAAATCATAAATACACAGACAGGTAGAACTCATCAGATTACTCTCAGCAATGAAGAAGAAAGGCCATCCCCTTCCACCTGTGTTGTCCAAGGCTTACTGCACAAAGGGTAGATAGTTAACACACAAACTAATCAGTAAGCCTATTCATCTTGCCTCGCAAGGACAAGTCGTCTTGCCACACATGGACAAGTCTTCCCAAGCCACACACGGACTAGGGCATCCCAAACCTCGCAAGGATAAGGGCTTCCTACCTCGCAAGGATAGGGTTCCGGCCTCGCAAGGACAGATATCCAGCTCGCGCATGCTGGGTTTTGCCACCAATACAACTCCCATACCAATAAGAACCTCTCCTCTCCCTAGAAACATCAGTGCTTACCTTGAATGGCCACCGGAAAGGGATCTTGACATACAAACACGTACAAGCACACACAGGCAAGTACACAGCATAATACCACAACAGGGTATCCTCAATCATATCAGAACACAATCAACATATTTAATTCATATAACATATGTAACCTAGGCACTTAATACCTAACTCAGGGATTCGTTACAGCCTATGAGATCCATATCACAGTTCGAATTTCATACTCTCATCCTATAATCCAATCGCATGCAATACAACAAGGGAAGGTAACAAAAACAACAAGAAAATAACAGGGTCTCTGGAGAAACTGATGAGGCGTAGATCCTACCTATCTTGTCTCTGAACAATAAGATACTCCTTTACCTTTATTAGGTAAATTCAAACCACCTATATTATCACCAGGCAAAGACGAAAACAAACTAAGCATGCATATTCAATAATCAATTGACTACCTTATTTCCTTACCAATTCCACTCACCAAACCTATCAGAAACAAGTGATCAGATGCTGCAGGTGCCTCCCCCTAGGATGTGTGATGTGATAGCCAGGAACTTAACAAGATTCAACCTGAATTACCATTCCAATTAACTATGCAAATTTCGTCGCTAAAAGTAGAGCATAGGACAATTTCGACTTTAAGCATAGAGAAGTTTAAAAGAAGGAAATTCATGATCATACATCATGAATAGATGTTAGGCAATCATAAGAACATTCGAAACGACAACAAAAATCAATCAAAGACAAAAACTGTAGAAATCTAAAATAAAACCTAATTCTGTCGCCGATTTTTGACTTAACATTAGACAAGGAAATATTTTCATCCAAATAACAAACAAATATGGTTGGAAATAGGATGAAAAGAGTTTTCCAACAAGCTATTATTTGTAGGGATCCAACAAACGATGATAGAGTTCTGCTATTCTGAAGTTCAAGATGATATGGCAAAAACCTAATTCCCCTGCCAATTTTCAACTTATCATTAGAGAAAGAAATACTAATGTCCTAGAAAAGAAACAGAGATGGTTTTAAAGAAGATGAAAAGAGCTTTCCAAAAAGCTATTATTTTTAGGGATTCGATGAATGATGAGAGAGTTATGCTGGTTTAAAGTTTCAGCGAATTTTGGCGGCTATAGGGAGTTGTAGGGTTTTAGGCTTATACGAATTTTGTATGTTTTCTCTGAATGATTTTTGTGAGGTTGGCTTCCTATTTAAAACGAATGAGTATAGAATTATGGTTACTACATTTAAGATTTTATTGAAAATAAGATAATTACCAGATAATTAAATTCTTTAATTATCTTCCCCTATTCTTTAGGATTTTAAACTCTAAGGCAATTATCTATCTATAAGGACTTAGATTAAAGGGAATTTATACCAGAATTAACTACCATACCATTCTTACAAATTTCGGCCATCACACATCCTTTTCTTTAGAGGAAAAATCATCTTTTCACCTGCACTGGTTTCTGGACTTCTAGGACTCAAAATTTGGGATCTCACATCTTCCCCTCTTTACAGGAATTTTGTCCTTAAAATTTGAACATAAGTACCTATTCAAACAGGTAAGGAAATTTTGCACGCATAGATTCCTCAGTCTCCCAAGACTGTTCCTCAATTTGGCTATTACTTCAAACAACTCGTACCATAGGCATGCTTTGACTGCGAAACCGTCGAACTGACCTATCTAGTATGGCAACTAGCTGTACGAGATAGGATATGTCTTCAGCAACTTCAATTGGCGGTTCTTTAAGCACATGAGCAGGATCTCGCACATACTTTCTTAACATTGAAATATGAAATACGTTGTGATTTCTTTCCATATTTGGAGGTAGGGTAAGTCGGTATGCAACAGGGCCGATTCTTTCGACAATGTCATACGGACCAATGTAGCGAGGTGCTAGCTTAGCTCGCTGCTGAAAAAAAAGGACTCCTTTCCATGGGACAACCTTCAAAAATACTTTGTCACCTACCATAAATTCCAGCTCCCTTCATCGATTGTCGGCATAGCTTTTCTGCCGATCCTGGGCTATTTTTAGCCGTTGTCGGATCAAGTTCAACTTCTCCGTTGCTTGATCAATTAATTCCGAATTTTCTAGTCCTCTTTCGCCTACTTCATTCCAGAAAATGGGAGTTCTACAACGTCTCCCATATAGTGCTTCATAGTGCGCCATACCGATGCTTACATGGAAACTATTGTTGTAAGCAAATTCTGCCAATGGAAGGCATCGATTCCAACAGGTTTGCTGATCCAACACACTCGCTCGTAGCATGTCTTTGAGTCTCTGAATCGTTCTTTCTGATTGACCATCGGTCTGGTGATGAAGTGCTGTACTAAAATTCAATCTTGAACCCAGCGCATTCTGGAATTTCTCCCAAAATCGTGATGTGAAACGAGGGTCACGATCTGGAAAATAGAAACTGGTACCCCATGCAATCGAACAATCTCGTCCAAGTAACGAACTGCCAATCTTTCTGGTGTATCTGTCACATGTATTGGAAGAAAGTGTGTAGATTTCGTCAGTTGATCCACGATCACCCAAATGGCATTGTATCCTCGCTGCGATCTAGGCAAACCAGTCACAAAATCCATTGTGACGTGCTCCGACTTCCATTCTATAATCGGAAGTGACTAAAGTAGACCAGCGTGTCTTTGGTGTTCGATTTTTACTTGTTGACATACGAGGCATCGGGCAAAGAATTCAGCAATGTGACATTTCATGTTTGACCACCAATACTGCTCCTTCAAATCTCGATATATCTTAGTGCTTCCAGGATGAATAGCAAACTTCTAACTATGCTCCTCTGATAGAATTAGGTTACGAATATCAACATTTTGTGGAACACATACTTGGTTTCTGAAATCACCAAGACTAGTACTTCGTCATCTCGTATTCTGAAATCACGAACTATAAAATCAACACCATCAACAAGTTGCTTTCGAATTTCAGTAAATTTTGGATCCTCTAATTGTTGATTTCAGATTTCTTCAATTAAGGTAGGTGCAACTTTGATTCGTGCTAACAACAAACCAGAAAAATCAGTGCCAAGATGCACACGGTTAGCTTTCAATTCCCACATCATCAGCAGGTAGTGGGTGTGCATGTAGGTTAAAAGTGATGAGGAAGGAGGAAGATACTTTCGGCTCAGGGCATCATCAACAACGTTCACCTTTCCTGAATGATATTCGATGATTAGATCATAATCTTTAATCAGCTCCACCTATCTTCGTTGTCTCATATTCAATTCATTTTGCGTGAGGAGGTACTTCAGGCTTTTGTGGTTAGTGAAGATTCGACACGTCTTGCCGTATAAGTAATGTCGCCATATTTTTAAAGCAAACACCACGGCTGCAAGCTCCAAATCATGCGTAGGGTAGTTGCTCTCGTGCAGTCGCAATTGCCGGGAAGCGTAGGCAATGACTTTCTTATCTTGCATCAATATGCATCCAAGTCCAGATTTTGACGCGTAGCTGTAAACCACATACTCCTTTCTGCAAATAGGTAGGGTAAGGATAGGTGCGGAAACTAACCGATTCTTTAGCTCTTCGAAACTTTGCTGGCATGTCTCGTTCCATACGAACAGCTCACCCTTGCGTGTCAGTTTTATCAAAGTTCCGGCAAGCGATGAAAAATTATCCACATAACAACGGTAGTATCCTGCTCAGCCAAGGAAACCACGAACTTCGAACACACTTCGCAGAGGTTCCCAAGCAATCACGGCTTCAATCTTTTTTGAATCAACTAACACACCTTGGGAGGAAACAATATGACCAAGGAAACTAACTTCACGTAACCAGAATTCGAATTTTAAGTACTTTTCAAACAACCGTCGATCCTTTAGGATTTTAAGCACAATCCACTAGTGCATAGTATGATCCTCTTCCGATTTTGAGTAAATCAGAATGTTATCGATGAAGACTACCACAAATTTATCCAAGAATTCGCGAAACACACGATTCATTAAGTCCATAAACACAGCTGGTGCATTGGTCAAGCCGAATGGCATAACCAGAAATTCGTAGTGGCCGTATCGCAATCTGAACATGGTCTTTGGAATATCAGCATCACAAACCCACATTAGGACTAACCTCGGCATCAGTCAGGGTGAATAGCCTTGTTGGTCTTGGTTGTGCCTCACTCATGGATCCGTTGGGTTGTCCTCCTGGTGCGCGTGTTGGTGGTCAGGCGGGGTTGGCTTTCCCACCTCGGCCTGTGTTTGATACGCCTGTGATTCACCTTGGTTTCAGGCATTCATTCTAGATATATCCCATCTAGCCACAGTTGTAACATCGCCATTGTTGAAATTTCCACGAGGATCCATTGGAATTTGAACCAGAAAAGTTCCTCCTGTTTGTATTTCCATTGCCATTAATTTTCGGAGGATAGGACCTTAAAGGATAGGGTCCCGTTCGTCAATTGATCTTCGAATCTCACCTATAGGATCCGCCACTAGTGGCTGCAGATGGCTTCTTGGTTTGTACGATCTTTTCGGCTTCAGTTGCGGCAACAATTAGTTCCTGCAAATTCTGCACCGGTGTCGTACCAACGATGGTTTTGAGTTCAGTACTCAACCCATCCTGAAATCGTCTCGCAAGCTGGTACGGTGTACGATCTTCTTCTGGTGCAAATTGGGACAACTCCCTTAACACTTTCTCATACTCCAGCACCAAATGGGTGCCTTGTTCATGTTTGTAAAATGCTTGTCGCTGCTCGTTTTTATGGAATCTCGTATAAAATCTTTCCTTGAATTCATACCGGAATTCCTCCCAAGTTGGCAAACGATCGCTGAATCGCAAGCTAACAGATGTCCACCATGCGAGGGCTTCTCCCTCAAGTAAGAATTTAACAATGGCAACCTTGTCATCATTCGAGATACGCAAGAACAAGGATACTCGACATAAGGTGTCTATCCACTCACAAGCGGCTGCGGCTGCCGCTGAACCACCAAAATCTTTACGTCCAAGTTGTCGAGCTTCCTTCAGAAATTTTGTAAACACAATGGGAAGTCTCTCTGCCTCCTTATGCTATGCCGGCTGTACAGGTTCAAGTGGAGGAATAGGTTCTTCCACTGGTGCAAGCGTAGGAGCATTCTGAAATTGTGCCTCCATTCGCTGCTGATTTGCAGCAATTCCTTGTTATACGTTTAAGATTTGTGCCATGACAGGATCAATGACTGGTGCGGCTGGTGGCTCAGGTTGGTTTTTGGGCTTAGCTTGCTCTTCCTGCTCATTTTGTGCATTCGTCTCCTCTTGCTCAACAGGTTGCTGTTTAGCCTGAATCTCAAACCTACCCCGTTGATCCCTTTGTAGCCTCGAACGTGCCATACTACACGAATACACCTTTATTACTCAACATACAACTAAATAGGATAAACAGAAGTGGTAACTGGTGGAGAGGCGTGCACCAGACGATACATATATGCTGGAAGCAACATACAAATTTTCGAAAATCTCATGCACACATGCAAAGGTATTCTCAGCAATTACATCAATACTCATATATACTCTTGGAAATCATCATCAAACATCAAGAAAGCATGGATTCACACAACATCAATATTCAGCAATACACACCAGCAATCACATACATATACATTAAGCAATACAGGAGTTAAAAAGGGACACTTGGCAGCATGCATAAATCAAACACACACATTCTCAGCAATGATAAGAAACACAGCAAACACTCATCGAAACATATCATGGCATACCAGGCATAAGAATATTCATAAAAACAAAGCAAATCAGATTATCAATCTCATTACTTAAATCTTACAAATCAACCTCCTTTTAGCATTAGTTTACTTTCGGTATTAGCCCCTAAGTGAGTGTGTGTGTGCGAATGTCCTTACCTATAAACACCAAAATCAACAAATAAGTTAGCATATAACAAATTATATTTCCTAAACCATGCTCTGCTACAAAACCTGTAACGATCCCACTTCCTAACTATTAGTATTTGCTCCGATTAAAATCATCACCGTCGTGAAACCCAAATATGCCCAAATGACACCTAGGACCTATCTAAATCTCACCAGGTTTACCATTAAGTTCCGGTTTTTATAGCATGTTTATTTTAAAGTTTAACAACAATTGGAGGATGATATTGGACAAATTCTGGTAACATATAGAGTAAATAAAACATCAACGAAAGTCTTTAGATTAAATCATTGGGTTCATAACACACAAGTCCCATAGGGATCCAAACAATCAGCAAGAAATCCTCCAACATATTTTGGAAAAAATAAGCAAATGAGGGATATGAAAATAAACCAAAAAGTAGCCCAATGATTCATGTTATATGCGCAAGTAAACAAGGATCAATTATGCAAATGTGATGCGATATCGCCCCGCCGTGCAACCTTGATCTCACACACTCGTACCACGGACAGTGGATGTACATAAGCCTGAAAAATGGTAAAAAAAAATAACGGCATGAGATTACAAGAATCTCAGTAGGGTCGTAGCATCATAAGATCTGCAGAAATCCTAAACACAAATCTCCCAATTTTCATTAGATCATTCCTAAACAACTAAAGGGGATCACGCAATTCAAGAATCAATTAAAAAGAGGTTAGGGCCGAATCTATGGTTGAGGGAGGACTACAAACACTTTCGAAAAATTAGAAGTACACAGGCAGGTAGAACTCATTAGATTACTCTCAGCAATGAAGAAGAAAGGCCATCCCCTTCCACCTGTGTTGTCCAAGGCTTACTGCACAAAGGGTAAATGGTTAACACACAAACCAATCAATAAGCCTATTCATCTTGCCTCGCAAGGACAAGTCGTCTTGCCAAACACGGACTAGGGCACCCCAAACCTCACAAGGATAAGGGTTGCCTGCCTCGTAAGGACAGGGTTCCGGCCTCGTAAGGATAGATATCCAGCGCGCGCATGCTGGGGTTTGCCACCCATACAACTCCAATACCAGGATGAACCTCTCCTCTCCCTAGAAGCATCAGTGTTTACCCTGAATGGCCATTGGAAAAGGATCTTGACACACAAATATGTACAGGCACACACAGACAAGTACAAAGCATAATCCCACAACAAGGTATCCTCAATCATGTCAGAACACAATCAGCATATTCAATTCATCTAAAATATGCAACCTAGGCACTCAATACCTAACTCGGGGAATCATTATAGCCTATGAGATCCATATCTCACTCCAAATTTCATACTCTCATCCTATAACCCAATATCATACAATACAACAAGAACAGGTAACAAAACATCAAGAAAATAACAGGAGTCTCTGGAGAAATCGATGAGGCGTAGATCCTACCTCTTTTGTCTCTGAACAAGAAGCTACTACTTTGCCTTTATTAGGTAATTTCAAACTACCTATATTATCATCAGGCAAAGATGAAAACAAACTAAGCATGAATATTTAATAGTCAATTGAATACCCTATTTCTTTACCAATTCCACTCACCAAACCTATCAGTAACCAGTGATCAGATGGTGCAGGTGCCTTCCCCTTGGATGTGTGATGTGATAGCCAGGAACTTAACAAGATTCAACCTGAATTACCATTCCGATTAACTATGTAAATTTCGTCACTAAAAGTAGAGCATAGAACAATTTCGACTTTAAGCATAGAGAAGTTTAAAAGAAGGAAATTCATGATCATACATCATGAATAGATGTTAGGAAATCATAAGAACATTCGAAACGACAACAGAAATCAACTGAAGACAAAAACTGTAGAAATCTAAAATTAAACCTAATTCCATCGTTGATTTTTAACTTAACATTAGACAGGGAAATATTTACGTCCAAATAAAAAAATATATATGGTTGGAAATAGGAAGAAAAGAGCTTTCAAACAAGCTATTATTTGTAGGGATCCGACAAACGATGAGAGAGTTCTGCTATTCTAAAGTTCAAGAAGATTTGGCCAAAACTTAATTCCGATGCCGATTTCCACCTTATCTTTAGAGAAAAAAATACTAACCTCCTGACGAAAAAAAATATATTTGGAAAGATGATGAAGAGAGCTTTCAAACAAGCTATTATTTGGAGGGATCCAATGAACGATGAGAGAGTTATGCTAGTTTAAAGTTAAGGTGAATTTTGGCGGCTATAGGGAGGTGTAGGGTTTTAGGCTTACACAAATTTTGTATGTTTCTCTGAATGATTTTTGTGAGGTTGGCTTCCTATTTATAATGAATGGGTATAGAATTATGATTACTACTTTTAAGATTATATTAAAAATAAGATAATCATCAGATAATTAAATTCTTTAATTATCTTCTATAGGACTTATATTAAAGGGAATTTATACCAGAATTAACTACCATACCACTCTTACCCATTTCGTCCATCACACATCCTCTCCTTCAGGGGAAAAATCATTTTTTCACCTGTACTGGCTTCTGGACTTCTAGAACTCAAAATTTGGGGTCTCACAGTATCCTCAATCATGTCTGAACACAATTAGCTTATTCAATTCATATATCATATGCAATTCGGGTACTCAAAACCTAACTCAAGAGTTCGGTATAGCCTATAGGATTCATATCTCAATCTACAATTCTTGCACATATTCTACAATGAATTCGCATGCATCAAAAACAACAAACAAACAACATAAATCTCTAGAGAAACCAATGTGGCATAGATCCTACCTCTATTGTCTCTGAACAATAAGTTATTCCTTTGCTTTTATTTAATAATTCCGAACCACCTATAGTATCACAAGGCAAAGACAAAACCAAACTAAGCATGCATACTCAATAACCAATTGAATACCCTATTTCCTTCCCAATTCCACTCACCAAACCTATCAGAAACCAGTGGTTAGATGCCACAGGTGCCTCCTTTTTGGATGTGTGATGTGATAGCCAAGAACTTAACAAGATTCAACTTGAATTACCACCCAATTTAACTATTTATATTTCGGCACTAAGCATAGGACACAAGATAGTTTTCGATTTCATGTTAACAAGGAGTAAGGGTTGCAATTTCATGTTTACAAAGAGAGATTAAGTTTTTATAACTTATACAATCAAAAGAAACAAGATCGGAATCCAATAGGTTCATCAATTGATCAAGATAGGCAACAATAGGCCAAGAGTAGAGCATACTGATTTCATGTATAGAAAAGATTCAAAGGATGAGTTCATGATTTTATAACATGAATACATGCCAAACAATCATACGATCAAGAGAAACAACAACAGAAGTCAATTGAAGACAGAATCACACAATCTTGAACCCTAATCCCGTCGAAATTTGACTGATCTTACAATAAAGAAAAACTAACCTCCTAATCAAAAACAAAAGATGGCTGGAAAGAGGATGAAGAGATCTTTCCAAAAAGCCATTATTCAAAAGAATCCAAAAAAAAATGAGAGAGTTATGTTATTTTGAAGTTCAAGTAGATTTTGACAATTCCTCCGAAATTCGATTTAACTTTAAACAAAGAAAGAAACTAACCTCCAAATGAAAAACCATATATGGTTAGAAAAAATATAAAGAGATATTTCCAATAAGTTATTATTTGCAGGAATCCGATAAACGATGAGAGAGTTATGGTTGTTTGAAGTTCCAGCGGATTTCAGCAGAAATTAGGAGGTGTTGGGTTTTTAGGTCTTATAAATTTTGGGTGTTTTCTGTATAAGTTTTTTGTGTGGCTGACTTCCTATTTATATAAAATGGTTATAGGATTAAAATCCCTACCTTAAAGGCTTAATTAAAATAAGATAATTATCAGAATTAAATTCTGTAATTATCCCCCTTAAACTTAGAGTTTTTACTTACTAAGGTAATTATCAACCAATAAAGAATCAATTTAAAGGCAATTAATACCAGAAATAATTACTAGAAATCCCTTACCAATTTTGGCCATCACACATCCTTTTCTTCAGGGAAAAAATGGTCTTTTTCACCACTACTGGCTTCCACACTTCTAGGACTTAAAATTCAGGGTCTCACATCCTACCCTCCTTATAAGAATTTCGTACTCGAAATTTTAGCACAAGTACCAAAGCAAACAGATGAGGAAATTTTGCACGCATAGATTCCTCAGTCTCCCAAGATTGTTCCTCAATTTGGCCATTACGCCAAATAACTCGTACCATAGGCACGCTTCGACTGGGAAGCTGTCAAACTAACCAATCTAGTATGGCAACTGGCTGTACGGGATAGGATAGGTTTTCAATGACTACAACTGAGGGTTCTTCGAGCACGTGAGAAGGGTCTTGCATATACTTTCTCAACATTGAAACGTGAAACATGTTGTGAATTCTTTCCATATTTGGAGGTAAGGCAAGTCGGTATGCAATAGAGCCGATCCTCTTGACGATGTCATACGGACCAATGTAACGAGGTGCTAGCTTACCTCACTGATGAAAACGAAGGACTCCTTTCCATGGGCCGACCTTCATAAACATTTTTCACCTACCGCAAATTCCAGCTCCCATTATCGATTATCGATGTAATTTTTCTGCCGATTCTTGGCTGTTTTTAGTCATTGTCAAATCAAGTTCAACTGCTCTATTGCTTGATCAATCAATTCCGGATTGTCTAGGCATCTCTCGCCTACTTCATTCCAGCAAATGGCTGCAATGTCTCCCATATAATACTTCGTACGGTGCCATACCGATGCTTACATAAAAACTATTGTTGTAAACAAATTATACCAATGGCAAGCATTGATCCCAACCGGTTTGCTTGTCCAATACACTCGAAAGTAACATGTCTTCGAGTGTCTCAGTCGTCCTTTCTGATTAGCCATCGGTTTGGGGATGAAATGCTGTACTGAAATTCAATCTCGAACCCAGCGCATTCTAGAATTTCTCCCAAAATCGTGAGGTGAAACGGGGGTCACGATCTGAAACGATGGAAATTGGCACTTCATGCAATCGAACAATCTCGTCCAAGTAACGAACAGCCAATTTACCAGGTGTATCCATTACATACATAGGAAGGAAGTGTCAAGATTTCGTCAATCGATCCATAATCACCCAAATGGCATTGTATCCTCGCTGCGATTTAGGCAAGCCAGTCACAAAATCCATTGACATCTTCCCACTTCCATTCTGGAATCGGGAGTGACTGAAGTAGACTAGTGGGTCGTTGATGTTCGATCTTTACTTGTTGACATATGAGGTATCGGGCAACAAAGTCAGCAATGTAGCATTTCATGTTTTGCCACCAATACTGCTCCTTTAAATCTCGGTACACCTTAATGCTTTCGGGATGGATAGCGAACTTCGAATTACGTGGCTCTGATAGAATAAGGTTACGAATATCAACATCTTGTTGAACACATATCCAGTTTTTGAAGACAAGCAATTCGTCATCTCGTATTCTGAAATCACGAACTATGGCATCAACATTATCATAAAGTTGCTTCCGAATTTCAATCAGTTTTGGATCCTCTAATTGCTGATTCCTGATTTCCTCAATCAAGGTAGGCGTGACTTCGATTTATGCCAATAAAAATCCAAAAAAATCAGTGCCAAGATTCACACGATTAGCTTTCAAATCCAGCAACATAGGAATGTAATGGGTGCGCATGTAAGCAAAAACCGATGGGGAAGGAGGATGAAACTTTTGATTCAAGGCATCAGCAACAACATTTTCCTTTCCAGGATGATATTTGATGATCAAATCATAGTCTTAAATTAGCTCCACCTATCTTTGTTGTCTCATATTCAATTCTTCTTGCTTGAGGAGTTACTTCAGGCTTTTGTGGTTGGTGAAGCTTCGGCACGTCTCGTCGTATAAGTAATGTCGTCATATTTTCAACGCAAACGCCACGACTGCAAGCTCAAAATCATGCGTAGGGTAGTTGCTTTCGTGCGGTTGTAACTGTCGGGAAGCATAAGCAATGAGTTTCCCATATTGCATCAATACGCATCCAAGTCCGGATTTCGACGCATCGCTGTAAACCACATACTCCTTTCCGCAAATAGGTAAGGTAAGGATAGGTGCGGAAACTAACCGGTTTTTCAGTTCTTCAAAACTTCGCTGGCAATTATCGTTCCACACGAACGGCTCACCCTTGTGCATCAGTTTTGTCAATGGTGCAGCAAGCGATGAAAAATTCTTCACAAAGCGACGGTAGTATCCTGCCAAGGAAAGTACAAACTTCGAACACAGTTCACGGGGGTTCCCAAGCAACTACGACTTCAATCTTCTTTGGATCAACTAACACCTTGGGTGAAAACAATGTGGCCAAGGAAACCAACTTTTCATAACAAGAATTCGCATTTGGAGTACTATGCAAACAACTGTCGATCCTTCAAACATTCAGCATAATCCACAAATGCTTAGCATGTTCCTCATCCGATTTTGAATAAATCAGAATGTCGTCGATGAAAACTATCACACATTTATCCAGGAACTCATGGAACACACTATTCATCAGGTCCATGAACACAGCTGGTGCATTGGTTAAACCGAATGGCATAACTAGAAATTCGTAGTGGTGGTATCGCGATCTGAACGTGGTCTTCGGAATATCAGCATCACAAACTCGCAGTTGATGGTATCCAGATCTAAGGTCAATCTTGGAGAACACGACTGCACCCTGGAGTTGGTTGAACAAATCATCGATGCATGGAAAAGGGTACTTGTTCTTCACGGTCACACAATTCAATTGCGCATAGTCGATGCATAATCGTAACGAGCCATCTTTCTTCTTTACGAAGAAGATAGGTGATCCACAAGGTGACACACTAGGTCGGATGAAACCGTAATCCAGCAAATCTTCCAACTGTGTTTTTAGTTTAGTTCCTTCATTTCCCCAAGAGATATACGATACAGATCAGATTCGCACTAGACACTAACTCAATGCCGAATTCCACTTCCCTTGCTGGTGGTAAACCGGCTATGTCTTCTGGAAATAATTATAGAAATTCATGAACCACTGGAACAGAATCCAGATCCGATAACTCTTTAGAAATATCATGTACGTGCACAAGGTACGCTATACATCCTTTGGTGATCAATTGCTTCGCATCCAGCCAAGAAATCATGCAATTTGGAACAACTCGCCTATCACCTTCAAAGCAGTATTCGGCACCATCAGGAAAAGTGAACCACACATGTTTGGTGAAACACTCCATAGGGGCTTGATATTTCTCTAGACAGTCCATGCCTAAGATTACATCCAACTCTCGAATGTCCAATGGAATTAGATCCACTTCAAGTACATTCGGACCCATACGTACAGCACAACCGATGTAGACTAGACCACAAATTAGTTGCTCTCCTAAAGGAATCAAAACCACAATAGGAGGAGTCAAGGGAGATAGAGGCCAATCTGTGTTAAGTGCTATCCTTGGACTTACAAATGACCTATTTGCTCCGGGATCTAATAATACTTTAGCATTTTGAGAAAAAACTGAAATAGTACTTGTCACCACATCAGGACTAGCCTCGGCATCAGTTAGGGTGAATAGCCTTGTTGGTCTTGGTTGTGCCTCTCTTGTGGATCCGTTGGGTGGTCTTCCTGGTGCACGTGTTGGCGGTTTGGTAGGGTTAGCATACCCACCTCGGCCCGCACTAGGTGCGCCAATGATACATCTCGGCTTCTGGCATTCCCGCTGAATGTGTCCCATTTTACCACAATTTTAACTTCGATGTTGTTGAGAATTCCACGTAGATCCATTGGGATTTGAACCAGAAAAGTTCTTCTTGTTGTTACTTCCATTGCCATTAATTTTCTGAGCATAGGACCTTAAAGGATAGGGTCCCGTATGCCGATTAAATTTCGAATCTCGCATGAAGGATCCGCCACTAATGACAATAGATAGCTTCTTGGATTGCATGATCTTTTTGGCTTCAGTCGCGGTAACAATTAGTTTTTCCAAATTCTATACCGGTGTCGTACCAATAATGGTTTTGAGTTCCGTACTCAGCCCATCCTGAAATCATCTCGCAAACTGGTACGGTGAGTGATCCTCTTCAGGTGCAAATCGGGATAGTTCCCTTAATGCCTATTCATATTCCAGACCGAACGAGTGCCCTGTTCAAGCTTGTAGAAAGTTTTTCGCTACTCGATTTTATCGAATCTCGTATAGAATCTTTCGTCGAATTCATACAGAAATTCCTCCCATGTCGAATTCGTATAGGAAGATTATCGCCAAATCGCAAGCCCACAGCTGTACACCGTGTGAGGACTTCTCCCTCAAGTAGGATAGTGGCGATGGCAACCTTGTCATCATCTGAGATACGTAAGAACAAGGACACTCGACATAAGGTGTCGATCCATTCACGAGCGACAGTGGCTCCAGCTGAACCATTGAAATCTTGACATCCCAATTGTCGAGCTTCCTTCAATAATTTTGTAATCATGACAGGAAGTCTCTCGGCTTCCTTAGGATGTGCCGGCTGTACAGGTTCAAGTGGAGGAATAGGTTTTTCCACGGGCGTGGGTGCAGGAGCATTCTGAAATTGCGCCTCCATACGCTGCTGATTTGCATCAATTCCTTGCAATACCTTTAGGATTTATGCCATCACATGATCGATGGCTGGTGCGGCTGGTGCCTCAGGTTGGTTTTCGGGCTCAGCTTGCCCTCCCTGCTCAGTTTGTGCATTCGGCTCCTCAATAGGTTGCTGTTCGGCCTGAACCTCATACCTACCCCGTCGCTCCTTGTAGCATTCAACCTTGCCATACTATACGATTGTTACTTAACATATAACTAAATACGATACTAGAAAAAATAATTGGTACCTGGTGGAGAGGCATGCACTGGACGATACGCATATGCTGGAAAATAAAATACACTTGCACACAAATACTCACAAGTTTTGGAAATCATATGTAGACATGCAATGCACACTCGACAATTACACCAACACTCCCATAAGCATTCGGCCACAATACTATCATACAAACCATTCTTGGAAATCATTGCAACAAACTCTAAAGGCAATGATAAGATGTCACATAGGGACACTCGAGATTATGGAAAAAACACACATTCATAAATGACTAGAAATACATTAAGATTTATCAGAACACATCAAGGCATACCAGGCATAAAAACATTCATAAACACACAACAAATCAGATTATCATTCTTATTATTTAAATCTTACAAATCAATCCCTTTTCAGCATTAGTTTACTTTCGGTATTAGCCCCTACGTGAGTGAGTGTGTGCTCATGTTCTTACCTACAAACAAAAAATCAACAAACAAGTTAGCATATAACCAATTGTATTCCTTAAATCATGCTCCGCCACCAAACCTGTAACGACCCAAAATCCTAACCTATTATTAATTGCTCCGATTAGGGCCATTACCACCATGAAACTCAGACAAGCCCAAGAACCAGGATGTATCTGAATTCCACAAGGCTTACTTATCAAATTCTCAATTTTTAGCATGTACATTCGCTATGTTCATTAGTTATTCGAGCATAATATTGGACATGTATTCTGGTATCATACGGAGTGAATAAAATATCAGTGGAAGTTATTAAATAAAATTAATGAATCCACAATTCACAAGTCCTATAACGATCCAAACATCCTGTAAGTTAATTCCCAAAATAAAACGGAAACAAGTAAAGGAGGAACCTTGAAAACAAGAAAAATAGTCCAATCATAATTCATGTTATATACGAAAATAATCAAGGAACAGGTATGCTAATGCGATGCGATATCGCCCCGCCATGCAACCTTGATCTCACACACTGGTACCACGGACAATTGATGTACCTAAGCCTGAAAAGTGGTGAATACAACATGATGAGATTACAAAAATCTCAGTAGGGTCACAACATCATAAGATCTACAAAAATTTTAGACACAAATCTCTCGAACAATATTAGATCATTCTTACACATCTAAAGGTACACTCAATTCAAAAATCAATCAAAGGGATAGGGCTGATACTAAGGCTGAGGGTGGACTTCAAACACTTTCGAAAATCAGAAGTATACAGGCAGGTAAAACTCATCAGATTGCTCTCGGCAATAGGAAAAAGAAAGGTCGTCCCCTTCCATCTATGTTGTCCAAGGCTTACAGCACAAAGGATAAAAGGTTAGCACACAAACTAATTAGTAAACCTATTCATCCTGCCACACAAGGACAAGGGTATCCCAAACCACAAGGACAAGAGTATCCTAAACCACACAAGGACAAGACTTCTAGCCACACAAGGACAAGACATCCAGCGCATGCATGTTGGGATTTGCCACCTATACAACTCCCATACCAGTAAGAGTCTCTCCTGTCCCAAAGAACATCAGCGCTTACCCCGAATGGCCATTGGAACAGGATCCTGACAAACAAACATGTACAAGCACAAGCACAATACCATAATAGGGTATCCTCGATCATGTTAGAACACAATTAGCTTATTCAATCCACATATCATATCCATTTCGGGCATTCAAAACCTAACTCAAGGGTTCGGTATAGCCTATAGGATTCATATCTCAATCCACAAGTCTTTCACATATCCTACAATCAATTCGCATGCAATAATAACAAGGGCATGCATCGAAAACAACAAACAAACAATATGGATAACTAAATTACCACCCAATTTAACTATGTATATTTCAGCACTAAGCATAAGACACAAGATAGTTTGTGATTTCTCGTTAACAAGGTGTAAGGGTTACGATTTCATGCTAACAAAGAGGGATTAAGTGTTTATAACTTATACAATCAAAAGAAACAAGATCGGAATCCAATAGGTTCATCAATTGATCAAGATAGGCAAAAATATGGCAAAGATAGGGCATACTGATTTCATGTATAGAAAATATTCAAAAGCTGAATTCATGATTTTATAACATGAATAGATGACAACCAATCATACGATCAAGAGAAATAACAACAAAAATCAATTAAAGACAGAATCACACAATTTTGAACCCTAATCCCGTCAAAATTTGACTTATCTTATATAAAAAGAAACTAACCTATTGAAAAAAAACAAAATACTTCCAGAAAAAGGATGAAGAGAGCTTTCCAACAAGCTATTATTCGCAAGAATCCGACAAAGGATGAGAGAATTATGCTATTTTGAAGTTCAAGTAGATTTTGGAATTCTAACGAAATTCGATTTAAATTTTAACAAAGAAAAATCTAACTTCCAAACGAAAAACTGAAAATTTTGGATAGAAGATGAAGAGAGATTTCCAACAAGCTATTATTCGCACGAATCCGAAAAAGGATGAGAGAGTTATCCTATTTTGAAGTTCAAGCAGATTTTGGCAATTCCGACAAAATTTAATTTAACTTTTAACAAAGAAAAAAACTAACCTCCAGAAAAACCCATAGATGGTTAGAATGAAGATGAAGAGATCTTTATAACAAGCTATTATTCACAGAAATTTGATAAACGATGAGAGAGTTGTGCTTGATTGAAGTTCTAGCGGATTTCAGCAGAAATTGGGAGGTGTAGGGTTTTTAAGTCTTACGAATTTTGCGTGTTTTCTGCATAAAATTTTTATGTGGCTGACTTCCTATTTATATAAGGTGGTTATGGGATTAAAATCCCGATCTTAAAGGCTTAATTAAAATAAAATAATTATCAGAATTAAATTCTGTAATTATCCCTCCTTAAACTTAGGGTTTTTATTTCCTAAGGTAATTATCAACCAATAAAGAATCAATTTAAAGACAATTAATAGCAGAAATAATTACTAAACATCCCTTACCAATTTCGTCCATCACACATCATTTTCTTCAAGGGAAAAATGGTCTTTTTTACCTGTACTGGCTTCTGAACTCCTAGGACTCAAAATTCAGGGTCTCACATCCTCCCTCCCTTATAAGAATTTCGTCCTCATAATTTTACCACAAGAACCTAAGCAAACAGATAAGGAAATTTTGCACGCATAGATTCTTCAGTCTCCCAATACTGTTCCTCAATTTGGCCATTATGCCAAACAACTCGTAACATAGGCACATTATGACTGCGAAGTTGTCGAACTGACCGATCTAGTATGGCAACTGGCTATACGGGATTAGAATAGTACACAAGACAATATTCAACCTGAACTACCACCCCAATTTAACTATGTATATTTTGGAATTAAGCATAGGACACGAGACAAATTGCGATTTCATGTTAAGAAAGAAGGATTAAGTGTTTATAACTTGTACAATCAAAAGAAACAAGATCATAATGAAATAGGTTAATCAATTGATCAAGTTAGGAAACAATAGGGAAAAGATACGGTATACTGATTTCATGTATAGAAAAGATTTAGTGACGATCCCAATTCCTAACTATTACTATTTGTTTCGATTAAGATCATCACCATCGTGAAACCCAAATAAGCCCAAATGACACCTAGGACCTATCTGAATCTCACCAGGCTTACCATTAACTTTTGACTTTTAGCATGTTTATTCTAATGTTTAACAACATTTAGAGCATAATATTGGACAGATATTCTGGTAACCTACGGAGTGAATAAAACATCAGTGGAAGTCTTTAGATTAAATCATTAGGTTCATAACACATAAGTCCCATAGGGATCCAAATAACCAGCAATAAATCCTCCAATATATTTCGGAAATAGCAAGCAAAGAAGGGTTCTTAAAATAAACTAGAAAATAGCCCAATCATTCATGTTATATGCACAAGTAAACAAGTATGCAAATGTGATGCGATATCGCTCTACCATGCAGCCTTGATCTCACACACTGGTACCATGGACAGTGGATGTACCTAAGCCTGAAAAATGGTAAAAACAACAGTATGAGATTACAAGAATCTCAGTAGGGTTACAGCATTATAAGATTTGAAGAAATCCTAAACACAAATCTCTCAATTCACATTAGATCATTCCTAAACAACTATAGGGGATCACGTAATTCAAGAATCAATTAAAAGAGGTTAGGGCCAAATCTATGGTTGAGAGAGGACTACAAACACTTCCGAAAAATCATAAGTACACAGGCAGGTAGAACTCATCAGATTACTCTCAGCAATGAAGAAGAAAGGCCATCCCCTTCCACCTGTGTTGTCCAAGGCTTACTGCACAAAGGGTATATGGTTAACACACAAACTAATCAGTAAGCTTGTTCATCTTCCCTCGCAAGGATAAGTCGTCTTGCCACACACAGACAAGTCTTCCCAAACCACACAAAAACTACGGAATCCCAAACCTCGCAAGGATAAGGGCTTCCTGCCTAACAAGGACAGGGTTCCGGCCTCGCAAGGGCAGATATCCAGCGCGCGCATGCTGAGGTTTGCCACCCATACAACTCCTATACCAATAAAAACCTCTCCTCACCCTAGGAGCATTAACGTTTACCCCGAATGGCCACCGAAAAAGGATCCTGACACACAAACACGTACAAGCACACAAAGGCAAGTACAAAACATAATCCCACAACAGGGTATCCTCAATCATGTCAGAACACAATCAGCATATTCAATTCATATAACATATGCAACTCAGGCACTCAATACCTAACTCAGAGATTCGTTATAGCCTATGAAATCCATATCTGACTCTGAATTTCATACTTTCACCTTATAATCCAATCGTATGCAATACAACAAGGGCAGGTAACAAAAATATCAAGAAAATAACAGAGCTCTCTGGAGAAACCGATGAGGCGTAGATCCTACCTCTCTTGTCTCTAAACAAGAAGCTACTCCTTTGCCTTTATTAGGTAATTTCGAACTACCTATATTATCACCAGGCAAAGACGAAAACAAACTAAGCATGCATATTTAGTAATCAGTTGAATACCCTATTTCCTTATCAATTCCACTCACCAAACCTACCAGAAACCAGTGATCAGATGTTGCAGGTGCCTCCCCCTTGGATGTGTTATGTGATAGCTAGGAATTTAACAAGATTCAACCTGAATTATCATTCTAATTAACTATGCAAATTTTGTCACCAAAAGTAAGGCATAAGACAATTTCGACTTTAAGCATAAAGAAGTTTAAAAGAAGAAAATTCATGATCATACCTTATGAATAGATGTTAAGCAATTATAAGAACACGCGAAACGACAACAGAATTCAACCGAAGACAAAAACTGTAGATATCTAGAAAAAAACTAATTCCGTCATCGATTTTCGACTTAACCTTAGACAAGTAAATATTTACTTCTGAACAACAAAACATAGATGGTTGGAAAGAAGATGAAAAAAGCTTTCGAACAAGATATTACTTGCAGGGATACGACAAACGATGAGATATTTACACAATTCTAAATTTCAATAAGATTTGGCAAAAACCTAATTCCGCCGCCGATTTTCAACATATCTTTAGAGAAAGAAATTATCATCTCCTGGAGCAAAAAAAAAGAGATTATTCGAAAGAGGATGAATAGAGCTTTCCAACAAGCTATTATTTTCAGGGATATGATGAACGATGAGAGAGTTATACTGGTTTAAAGTTTCAACGAATTTTGACGGCTGTAAGGAGGTGTTGGGTTTTAGGCTTATACGAATTTTGTATGTTTTCTCTGAATGATTTTTGGGAGATTGGCTTCCTATTTATAATGAATGGGTATAGAATTATAATTACTATTTTTAATATTTTATTAAAAATAAGATAATTCCCAGATAATTAAATTCTTTAATTATTTTCCCCTATTATTAGGGATTTTAATCTCTAAGGCAATTATCTATCTATAAGGACTTAGATTGAAGGAAATTTATACCAGAATTAACTACCATACCACTCTTACCAATTTTGGCCATCACACATCTTTTCCTTCAGGGGGAAAATTGTCTTTTCACCTGCACTGGCTTCCGGACTTTTAGGACTCAAAATTTGGGGTCTCACATCCTTCCCTCCTTATAAGAATTTCGTCCTCGAAATTTTAACATAAGTACCTAATCAAACAGGTAAGGAAATTTTACACGCATAGATTCCTTAGTCTCCCAAGACTGTTCCTCAATTTGGCTATTACGCAAAACAACTCGTACCATAGGCACACTTCGACTACGAAACTTTCAAACTGACCGATCTAGTATGGCAACTAGTTGTACGGTATAGGATAAGTTTTCAGCAACTTCAACTGGCGGTTCTTTAAGCACATAAGCAGGATCTCGCACATACTTTCTTAACAGTGAACTATGAAATACGTTGTGAATTCTTTCCATATTTGGAGATAGGGCAAGCTGGCATGCAACAGGGCCGATTCTTTCGACAATATCATACGGACCAAAGTAGCGAGGTGCTAGCTTACCTCGCTGCTGAAAACGAAGGACCTTCAAAAATACCTTGTCACCTACCATAAATTTCAGCTCCCTTCGTCAATTGTCGGCGTAGCTTTTCTGCCGATCCTGGGCTGTTTTTAACCGTTGTCGGATCAAGTTCAACTGCTCTGTTGCCTGATCAATCAATTCTGGATTGTCTAGGCGTCTTTTTCCTACTTCATTCCAGCAAATGGGAGTTCTGCAACGTCTCCCATATAGTGCTTCATAGAGTGCCATACCGATGTTTGCATGAAAACTACTGTTGTAAGCAAATTCTGCCAATGGCAGGCATCGATCCCAACCAGTTTGCTGATCCAACACACTCGCTCATAGCAAGTCTTCGATTGTCTGAATCGTTCTTTCTGATTGGCTATCGATCAGGGGATGAAATGCTGTACTGAAATTCAATTTTGAACTCAGCGCATCCTGGAATTTCTCCCAAAATTGTGAAGTCAAACGAGGGTCACGATCTGAAACAATAGAGACCGTACTCCATGCAATCGAACAATCTCGTCCAAGTAATGAACTGCCAATCTTTCTGGTGTATTTATCACACGTATAGGAAGAAAGTGTGCAGATTTCGTCAGTCGATCCATGATCACCCAAATGGCATTATATCCTCGCTGCGATCTAGGCAAACCAGTCACAAAATCCATTCTGACGTGCTCCCACTTTCATTCTGGGATTGGAAGTGATTGAAGTAGACTAGCAGGTCTTTGATGTTCAATATTTCCTTATTGACATACGAGGCATCGGGCAATGAATTCAGCAATATGATGTTTCATGTTTGGCCACCAATACTGCTCCTTCAAATCTTGGTACATCTTAGTGTTTCCAGAATGAATAGCGAACTTTGAACTATGCGTCCCTGATAGAATAAGGTTACAAATATCAACATTTTGTGGAACACATACCCGGTTTCTGAAGACTAGTACTTCGTCATCTCGTATTCTGAAATCACAAAATACGGCATCAACACCATCAGTAAGTTGCATCTGAATTTCAGTAAATTTCGAATCCTCTATTTGTTGATTCCGGGTTTCTTCAGTTAAGGTAGGTGCGACTTCGATTCGTGCCAACAACGAACCAGAAAAATCGGTGCCAAGATGCACACGGTTAGCTTTCAATTCCAACATCATCGACAGGTAGTGGGTGCGCATGTAGGCCAAAACTGATGGGGAAGGAGGATGATACTTTTGGCTCAGGGCATCAGCAACAACATTTGCCTTTCCAGGATGATATTCGATGATTAAATCATAGTCTTTAATCAGCTCCACCCATCTTCGTTGTCTCATATTCAATTCTTTTTGCGTGAGGAGGTACTTCAGGCTTTTGTGGTCAGTGAAGATTCGGCACGTCTTGCCGTATAAGTAATGTCGCCATATTTTTAAGGCAAACACCATGGCTGCAAGTTCCAAATCATACATAAGGTAGCTCCTCTCGTGCGGTCGCAATTGCCGGGAAGCGTAGGCAATGACCTTCCTATCTTGCATCAACACGCATCCAAGTCCAGATTACAAGAATCTCCACCCATCTTCATTGCCTGAAAAATGGTAAAAAAAACGGTTTCAGATTACAAGAATCTCAATAGGGTCACAGCATCATAAGATCTACAGAATCCCTAAACACAAATCTCCCAATTCACATAAGATCATTCCTAAACAACTAAAGGGGATCAAGCAATTCAAAAATCTATCAAAAGAGGTTAGGTCCGAATCTATGGCTAAGGGAGGACAACAAACACTTCCGAAAGGTCAGAAGTACACAAGCAGGTGAAACACATCAAATTGCTCTCGGCAATGAAAAAAATAACAGGTGTCTTTAGAGAAACCGTTGAGGCGTAGATCCTACCTCTCTTGTCTCTGAACAAGAAGCTACTCCTTTACCTTTATTAAGTAAATCTGAACCACCTAAATTATCACCAGGCAAAGACAAAAACAAACTAGGCATGCTTATTCAATAGTCAATTGAATACCCTATTTCTTTACCAATACCACTCACCAAACCTATCAGAAAAGTAGTGATCAGACATTGCAGGTGCCTCCCCCTTGGATGTGTGATGTGATAGCCAGGAACTTAACAAGATTCAACCTGAATTTACCATTCCAATTAACTATACAAATCTTGTCGCTAAAAGTAAGGCATAGGACGATTTCGTATTAACCTTAAATAAAGAAATATTTACATCCAAGCTGTGATTTATATATGGTTGGAAAGAGGATGAAAAGAACTTTCCAACTAGCTATTATTTGTAAGGATCTGACAAACGATTAGATAGTTATACTATTTTGAAGTTCAAGAAGATTTGGCAAAAACCTAATTCCGCCGCCGATTTTCAAATTAACCTTAAATAAAGAAATACTAACCTCCTGACAAAAAATCATAGATGGTTGGATAGAGGATGAAGAGAATTTTCCAACAAGCTATTGTTCGTAGAGATCTGCCGAACGATGAGTGAGTTATGGTGGTTTGAAGTTTCTACGAATTATGGCGGCTATAGCGAGGTATAGGGTTTTAGGCTCATACGAATTTGTAAGTTTTCTATGAATGATTTTTGTGGGGTTGGCTTCCTATTTATAATGAATGGGTATAGAATTGTGATTACTACTTTTAATCACTTTATCATAATAAGATAATCTACCAGATAATTAAACTCTAAATTATCTTCCCTATTTTTAGGGTCTTTAATCTCTAAGGCAATTATCCCTCTATAAGGACAATCTTTAAGGCAATTATTCATCTATAAGAACTTAGATCAAAGAGAATTTTAAAAAAAGTTAACTACTAAACAATCTTACCAATTTCAGCCATCACACATCCTTTCCTTCAGGAGCAAAATCATCTTTTCACCTACACTGGCTTCTGGACTTCTAGGACTCAAAATTAGGGGCTTACATAATTGGAATGGTAATTCAGGTTGAATCTTATTAAGTTTCTGGCTATCACATCACACATCCAAGGGGGAGCCACCTGCAGCATCTGATCACTGGTTTCTGATAGGTTTGGAGAGTGAAATTGGTAAGGAAATAGGGTATTCATTTGATTATTAAATATGCATGCTTAGTTTATTTTCGTCTTTGCTTGGTGATAATATAGGTGGTTTAGAATTACCTAATAAAGCCAATGGAGTAGCTTCTTGTTCAGAGACAAGAAAGGTAGGATCTACGTCTCATCGGTTTCTATAGAGACCTCTATTATTTTCTTGATGTTTTTGTTACCTACCCTTGTTTTTTTGCTTGCGATTGGATTATAGGGTGAGAGTATGAAATTCGGAGTTAGATAAGGATCTCATAGGCTATAACGAATCCTTGAGTTAGGTATTGAGTGCCTGGGTTGCATATGTTATGTGAATTGAATATGCTGATTGTGTTTTGACATGATTGAGGATACCCTGTTGTGGGATTATGCTTTGTTCTTGCCTGTGTGTGCTTGTACGTGTTTGTGTGTCAGGATCTTTTTCTGGTGGCCATTCGTGGTAAACGCTGATGCTCCTAGGGAGAGGAGAGGTTCTTACTGGTATAGGAGTTGTATGGGTGGCAAACCCCAGCATGCGCGCGCTGGATATCTGTCCTTGTAAGGACGGAACCCTGTCCTTGCTAGACAGGAAGCCCTTATCCTTGTGAGGTTTGGGATGCCCTAGTCCGTGTGTGGCTTGGGAAGACTTGTCCGTGTGTGGCAAGATGACTTGTCGTTTTGAGGCAAGATGAACAGGCTTACTGATTAGTTTGTGTGTGAACCATCTACCTTTTGTGTAGTAAGCCTTGGACAACACAGGTGGAAGAGGATGGCCTTTCTTCTTCATTGCAGAGAGTAATTTGATGAGTTCTACCTGCCTGTGTACTTCTGATTTTTCGAAAGTGTTTGTAGTCCTCCCTTAACCATAGATTCGGCCCTAACCTCTTTTTAATTGATTCTTGAATTGTGTGATCCCCTTTAGTTGTTTAGGAATGATCTAATGTAATTGGTAGATTTGTGTTTAGGATTTCTGCAGATCTTATGATGCTGTGACTCTACTGAGATTCTTATAATCTCATACCGTTGTTTTTACCATTTTTCAGGCCTAGGTACCTCCACTATCCGTGGTACCAGTGTGTGTGATCAAGGTTGCATGGCGGGGTGATATCGCATCACATTTTCATACTTGTTTACTTGCGTATATAAGATGAATGATTGGGTTACTTTCTGGTTTATTTTAAGAACCCTCATTTGCTTGTTATTTCCGAAATATGTTGGAGGATTTCTTGCTGGTTATTTGGATCCCTATGGGACTTGTGTGTTATGAACCCAATGATTTAATCTAAAGACTTCTGCTGATGTTTTATTCACTCCATAGGTTACCAGGATATCTGTTCAATATCAAGCTCCAAATTTTGTTAAACATTAGAATAAACATGCTAAAAGTCGAAAGTTAATGGTAAACCTTGTGAGATTCAGATAGGTCCTAGGTGTTATTTGGGCTTATTTGGGTTTTACGACGGTGATGACCTTAATTGGAGAAAATAGTAATAGTTAGGAATTGAGGTTGTCACAGCACAACATAAGGAGGCAGAGAGACTTCCCGTTGTGATTACAAAATTTCTGAAGGAAGCTCGACAACTTGGATGTAAAAATTTTTGTGGTTCAGCTAGAGCCGCAGCCACTCTTGAGTGGATAGACACCTTATGCCGATTATCCTTGTTCTTGCGTATCTCGGATGATGACAAGGTTGCCATTGCTACATTCTTACTTGAGGGAGAAGCCCTCGCATGGTGAACATCTGTTAGCTTGCGATTCGACGATCGTTTGCCAACTTGGGAGGAATTCCGGTATGAATTCGACGAAAGATTTTATACGAGATTCCATAAAAATGAGCAGTGACAAACGTTTTACAAACTTGAACAAGGCACCCGTCTGGTGCTGGAATATAGGAAAGTTTTAAGGGAGTTGTCCTGATTTGCACCAGAAGAAGATCCTACACCATACCAGCTTGCGAGACAATTTCAGGATGGGTTGAGCACTGAACTCAAACCATCGTTGGTACGACACCGGTACAGAATTTGCAAGAACTAGTTGTTGCCGCAACTAAAGCCGAAAAGATCGTGCAAACCAAGAAGCCATCTGCAGCCACTAGTGCCAGATCCTATAGGCGAGATTCAAAGTTCAATCGACGAACGGGACCCTATCCTTTAAGGTCCTATCCTCCAAAAATTAATGGCAATGGAAATACTAATAGGAGGAACTTTTCTGGTTCAAATTCCAATGGATCCTCATGGAAATTTCAGCAATGGCGATGTTACAACTGTGGTGAGATGGGACATATCCAGAACGAATGCCCGAAACCAAGGCGAATCATAGGCGTATCAAACACAAGCCGAGGTGGGAATGCCAACCCCGCTAGACCACCAACACGGGCTCTAGGAGGACCACTTGACAGATCCACAAACGAGACGCAACCAAGACCAATAATGCTCTTCACCCTAACTAATGCCGAGGTTAGTCCTGATGTGGTGATAGTTTTCATGACGACATTCTGATTTACTCAAAATCAGAAAAGAATCATACTATGAACTTACGGATTGTGTTTATAATCTTAAAGGATCGACAGCTGTTCACAAAGTACTCAAAATGCGAATTTTGGTTACGCGAAGTTAGTTTCCTTGCAATATTGTTTCCGCCCAAGGTGTATTAGTTGATCCAAAGAAGATTGAAATTGTGATTGCTTGGGAACCTCCACGAAATGTGTTTGAAGTTCATAGTTTCCTTGGCTTAGCAGGATACTACCATCGCTTTGTGGAGAATTTTTCATCGCTTGCTGGACCATTGACAAAACTGACACGCAAGGGTGAGCCATTTGTATGGAACGAGAAATGCCAGCAAAGTTTTAAAGAGCTAAAGAATCGGTTAGTTTCTGCACCTATCCTTACCCTACTTGTTTGCGGAAAGGAGTATGTGGTTTACAGCGACGCGTCAAAATCTGGACTTGGATGCGTGTTGATGCAAGATAGGAAGGTCATTGCCTACGCTTCCCGGCAATTGCGACCGCACGAGAGGAGCTACGTTTCAGGCTTAGGTACATTCACTGTTCGTGGTACCAGGATGTGAGATCATGGCTGAACGGAGGGGCGATATCGCATCACATTTGCATACTTGTTACTTGTGCATATAACATGAATGATTGGACAACTTTCTAGTTTATTTTATGCACTCTTCTTTACTTGCTATTTCCGAACCATGATGAAGAATTTCTTGCTGGTTATGTGGATCCTTATGGGACTTGTGTGTTATGAACCCAAAGATTTAATTTAAGACTTTCGCTGATGTTTTATTTACTCCGTATGATACCAGAACATGTGTCCAATATCATGCTCCAATTGTTGATAAGCAATAAGATTAACAAGCTTAAAATCGGAAATTTATGATTAGCTTGGTGAGATTCATATTGGTCTTAGGTGTCATTTAGGCTTATTTGGGTTTCACGGCGGTAATGACCTTAATTGAAGTAATTATTAATTGTTAGGAATTGGGGTCGTTACAAGTTTGGTAGCGGAGTATGGTTTAGGAAGTATAATTTGTTATATGCTAACTTATTCGTTGATGTTGATAATTTCAGATAAAAACATGGGCACACACTCACTCACTTAGGGGCTAATACGGAAAAGGAACTAAGGCTAAAATGGGATTAAGTTGTAAGGTTTAAATGATACGAATAATAAACTAGTGTGTTGATTGTTAATATGCCTCCATATGTCTTTCTTGTCATTACCGAATGTATATGCATGTGATTGATGATGTGAATTGCGGATGTTTGAGTCTATGCTTGCGTGATGTTTGATTTATGCGTGGAATTTTCGTGAATACCTTTGCATGTGTGCATGTGATTTCCGAAAATTTGTATGTTGCCTTCCAGTATATGCGTATCGTCCGGTGCATGCCTCTCCACTAGGTACCACTCCTGTTACTAGTATTGTATTTAGTATATGTTTATTAGTAAAAGTGTATTCGTGTAGTATGGCACGCTCGAGGCTACAAATGGACCAACGGGGTAGGTTTGAGACTCAGACTGAATAGCAACCTGTTGAGGAAGAGGAGCCAAATGCACAAATTGAGCAGGAAGGGCAAGCTGAGCCCGAAAACCAACCTGAGGCACCAGCCGCACCAGTCATTGACCCTGGTATGGCACAAATCTTAAACGTATTACAAGGAATTGTTGCAAATCAGCAGCGAATGGAGGCGCAATTTCAGAATGCTCTTGTGCCAGAACCTATTCCTCCACTTGAACCTATACAGCCGGAACATCATAAGAAGGCAAAGAGACTTCCCGTTATGATTACAAAATTGCTAAAGCAGGCTCGACAACTTGGATGCAAAGATTTTGGAGGTTCAGCTGGAGTCGTAGCCGCTCGTGAGTGGATAGAAACCTTATGCCGGGTATCCTTGTTCCTGCGTATCTCGGATAATGACAAGGTTTCCATTGCTACATTCCTACTTGAGAGAGAAGCCTTCGCATGGTCGACATCTGTTAGCTTGCGATTCAGCGATCGTTTGCCCACTTGGGAGGACGTGACAACAATAGATATAGATACTCTCGGTATCTATTGTTGTTATTTGCAAAGAAGACGGGAAAATAGGAAAAAAAAAAAGTGAGAATGAAACCCTAAAACCAGAGGTGATCATGATGAACAACGGTAACAAAGATGATCATAACATCCATACTACCAAATCCCCATCCTCCTCCGACACCAACTTCGGAGACGACGAGGATGCGAAGCAACAGGAGGACCTCAAAACCTTAGAGTCGGAGCTCTCTGATAACCCTTCCAATTACGACGTTCACGTCCAATATGTTAAATTTCTGAGGAAGGTCGGTGAGATAGAGAAGCTGAGAAAAGCTAGGGAGGCTATGAGTGTTGTCTTTCCCCCCTCGCCTTCACTGTGGCTGGATTGGGTTCGCGACGAAACTTCTCTCTCTGATCGCCCAGACGATTCTACTGCCATCGAGCAGCTCTACGAGCGAGCTGTCTCCGAACTATCTGTCCATCCCTCTCTGGTGTAGCTACCTGAAGTACGTGAGAGAGCACGATCCTTCCGTTCGTCAATTCTCTCCGCAGGGCATTTCCAAGGCCAGGGATCTTTTTGAACGTGCTCTTATTGCTACTGGCTTGCATGTTTCTCAAGGCAGTAGTATTTGGGAAGAGTACCGAGATTTTGAGCAAGATATTTTGCTTGCCATCCCCGACGATGACGTTAAGGAAAAAGAATTGTAGGTCCAACGGATTCGGACTATTTTCCACCGTCAGTTGTCCATTCCACTTCTTAACGCAAGCTCGGTGCTCCTTGCTTACAAGGCCTGGGAAGGAGAACAAGGGAGTACTCTTGAAGCTGAATCGAGTGATTTGGGTTGAATTTCCTCACATCTTGCCACAGCCTACCAAAAGGCTGTAGAAATGTATAATGCCAGTGCTGGGCATGAAGAACAGATTTCTAGGCAGGATATTACTGATTCAGAGAAATTTCAAAAATTTTTGGACTACATAAAATTTCAAAAAATCTGTAGGTGACCCTACTCGTGTTCAAGTATTGTATGAGCGATCTGTCACGGATCTTCCTGCATCAAGTGCTATCTGGCTCGACTATGCACATTATTTGAACAGGACCTTGAAGGTTGGAAATGTTGTGAGGAGTGTCCATTTCAGGTCAGTAAGAAACTGTCCCTGTGTTGGAGAGCTCTGGGTTCAGTATTTGCTTTGCTTGGAACGTTGCCATGCTTCTGAAGATGAGATATGTTTTTGAGAAGTCCCTACCATGCACTTTTTCAACTCTAGAAGAGTATCTATACCTTTTCCTGACACGAGTGGATGGTTTGAGACGAAGAATGACACCCGGTTCTGAAATGATGGACGTCTTGGATTATTCAATGATTCGTGAAACCTTTCAGAATGCATCCGATTGCTTGTCGCCATAGTTTAAGGAAAATTAAAATTTAGAACAAGAATGGGACACAACGAAACGTGCCGACCAAGCAAGCGCTTCAGGAAAGACGATTACAGAGTCGCAGAGGATGATGGCGCTTACTTCAATGAAGACGGCGAGGACGATTTACGCGACCGAGAAGGAGAAGTGAAAAAAAGAAATTTTACTAAGCTAGAGCTCAAACTGGACCACGAGAATCGTCCGCTATGGGCCTTTTCCGATGGCCGGATCTTCCTGGAAATGTTTTTGCCTTTGTACAAACAAGCTTACGATTTTCTCATCGCTATTGTGGAGCCTGTTTGCAGGCCGGAGTCTATGCATGAGTATAATTTGACTCCGCATTCCTTGTATGCGGCAGTTTCGGTTGGGGTAGAGCCAGAGATCATAACAGTATCAGATTCAAATATGGGAATATTGGGTAAATTTGAGGCTCTGGTGCCAAGCATACATATGATAGGTTTCCTTCCATATGGTATCAAGCCTATATTGACAAATGATGAAATGACTAGTTTGAAGAGGCTCGGTCAGCCATTGCCTTACCATTTTGCTTTGGGTAGAAATAGGAACCTTCAGGGGTTAGCTTCTCCAATTGTCAAACTGTGGGAAAAATGTGAAATTGCTAAAATTGCAGTTAAGAGAGGGGTGCAGAACGCTAGTAGTGAATTGATGGCTGAAGAGTTAAAGCTTTTGACTGGAGGAATTCTGCTCTCACGGGATAGTGAATTCTTTGTCCTGTATAGAGGAAAGGACTTCCTACCAGCTTCTGTTTCTTCTGCAATACAAGATAGAAGGAAGAACCTTATACGTGCAGATAAACAGAGGACTGCCGTTGCTATATCTGAAAGTGCTAAAAGCCTTCATGATAAGACCGAAGACCTTGGTAGTAAACTTGATACTACCAGTGATCTTAGACAAGGGAAGCTTCAGTTTGCTGACTCAGCCATAAAAAAGACCAGTATTAAACTCAATATGGCTCTAGAGAAAAAGGAAAAAGATGAGAAACTTCTTGCTGGCTTGGAGGAAGGACATGCTCCCCATCAGCCAGACATTGCCAAAGATGGTATTACCCAAGAAGAAAGATATATGCTAAGAAAGGTTGGCTTGAAAATGAGACCGTTTCTCCTATTGGCACTAGGTATCTTCACTAGCATCTTTTGGCTTCTTGTCAGGTAGACGGGGTGTACTTGCTGGAACAGTTGAAAACATGCATCTCCATTGGAAGTATAGGGAACTTATGAAGATAAAATGTAAAGATAGAAATTTTGAGGCTGTTCATCAAGCAGCACAGGTGCTAGAGGCAGAAAGTGGGGGAATCTTAGTATCAATAGAGAAAGTTAGTAAGGGCTATGCTATCATTGTGTATCGAGGAAAGAATTATTCATGACCTTCTAGTTTGAGACCTTCAACACTCTTGAGTAAGAGGGCGGCCCTGAAGCGGTCTTTAGAAGAACAACGTAGAGTCTTTTGAAACTTCATGTATTGAAGCTTAGAACAAACATAGATAACTTGAGTCGGCAGTTGGAAAAAGACAAAGAGGCATACCGTTCTTACTCATTTAATGAGTTAAAACAGGCTGGAGATGAACATGGAGTTGAGTCAAACTTCAGCGTTCTTAACAATGATGAGGATGCATCCATAGAGAAACCGGCTCCAATAGAAAATCTGAGTGATCAGTCTTTAATGCTAATCTGGAATGAGATGATGGAAGTGAATCCTACTCTCAAGCGGTGGAAGACGGAACCCATGAAAGGCAACCGATACGTTCAAAAGTATCTTCTAAGGGATTCCAGTCAAAACAAAGGAGTTTTTCTACCTTCTCTAATGCTATGCATTGTGTTCCTGGGGGCGAGGAAAAGCTATTTGCTGTCCAATCAGAAAAAGATGATCTGGGAGAATTGCTTTCTTCTATAGTAGAAGAAAGGAAAAAGATGTCGTCAAAGGTAATTCATCTCACCAACAAAGACAGACTTCTGCTAAGAAGGCAAGCTCTTGAAATGAAGAAGCGCCCAGTGTTTGCCGTAGGATGAAGAAATATTGTCACTGGGGCTTGCAAAACCAATCAAAGGTCACTTTGAGAAGCAACCTTTCACTATAATGAATGTTAAAGGCCGAGCTAAAGGGACCTCGGTCCAGGAGTTGGTTATCAAGCTACAGGAAGAAACAAGCGAAGTTTTAATCTCTTAAGAGCCTAACAAAGTTATCCTTCACTGAGCCAGTTTCCTATCTCGTACAGGAGTAAAAATGGAACCAGGCCGCAAAGAACCGCAATTGGAAGTTTCTGAAGACCTATCCTATCTCGTACAGCCAGTTTCCATAATAGATCGGTCAGTTCGACAGCTTCGCAGTCGAAGCGTGCCTATGGTACGAGTTGTTTGGCGTAGTAGCCAAATTGAGGAACAGTCTTGGGAGACTGAGGAATCTATGTGTGCAACATTTCCTTACCTGGTTAGGTAGTTATGTTAGAATTTTGAGGATGAAATTCTTGTAAGGAGGGGAGGATGTAAGACCCCTAATTTTGACTCCTAGAAGTTCACAAGCCAGTTCAGGTGAAAAGACAATTTTGCCCCTGAAGGAAAGAATGTGTGATGGCCGAAATTGGTAAGATTGTTTAGTAGTTAACTTTGTTTTAAATTCCCTTTGATCTAAGTTCTTATAGATAGATAATTTCCTTAAAGATTGTCCTTATAGAGGGATAATTGCCTTAGAGATTAAAGACCCTAAAAATAGGGAAGATAATTTAGAGTTTAATTGTCTGGTAGATTATCTTATTATGATAAAGTGATTAAAAATAGTAATCACAATTCTATACCCATTCATTATAAATAGGAAGCCAACTCTACAAAAATCATTCATAGAAAACTTACAAATTCGTATGAGCCTAAAACTCTATACCTCCCTATAGCCGCCATAATTCACAGAAACTTCAAACCAGCATAACTCACTTATTGTTCGTCGAATATCTGCGAACAATAGCTTGGTGGAAAGCTCTCTTCATCCTCTTTCCAAAATCTTTGAGTTTTTGTCAGGAGGTTAGCATTTTTTATCTAAGGTTAATTTGAAAATCGGCGGCGGAATTAGGTTTTGGCCAAATCTTCTTGAACTTCAAAATAACATAACTTCTAATTGCTTGTTAGATCCTTACAAATAATAGCTAGTTGGAAAGCTCTTTTCATCCTCTTTCCAACCATATATAAATCACAGCTTGGATGTAAATATTTAATTGTTTAAGGTTAAGACAAAATCGTCTTATGCCCTACTTTTAACGACAAGATTTGCATAGTTAATTGGAATGGTAAATTCAGGTTGAATCTTGTTAAGTTCCTGGCTATCACATCACACATCCAAGGGGGAGGAACCTGAAACGTCTGATCACTGGTTTTCTGATAGGTTTTGTGAGTGGTATTGGTAAGGAATTAGGGTTTTCAATTGACTCTTGAATATGCATGCTTAGTTTGTTTTTGTCTTTGCCTGGTGATAATTTAGGTGGTTTGGATTTACTTAATAAAGGAAAAGGAGTAGCTTCTTGTTCAGAGACAAGAGAGGTAGGATCTACGCCTCATCGGTTTCTCCAGAGACCCCTGTTATTTTCTTGATATTTTTGTTACCTGCCTTTGTTGTATTGTTTGTGATTGGATTATAGGGTGAGAATATTAAATGCGAAATGAGATATGAATCTCCTAGGCTATATTGAACCCCTGATTTAGGAATTGAGTGCCTGGGATGCAATTGTTATGTGAATTGGATATTTTGATTGTGTTCTGACATGATTGAGGATACCCTGTTGTGGTATTATGCTTTGTACTTGCCTGTGTGTGCTTGTACGTGTTTGTGTGTCAAGATCCTGTTTCGGTGGCCATTCGGGGTAAGCGCTGATGCTCCTAGGGAGAGGAGAGGTTCTTACCAGTATGGGAGTTGTATGGTCTGCAAACCAGCAAGTTAGCGCTGGATATCTGTCCTTGCGAGGCCGGATCCCTGCTTTGCGAGGCAGGAAGTCCTTATCTTGCGTGGTTTGGGATGCTCTTGTAGGTATGTGACTAGGGAAGACTTGTCCTTGCGAGGACAACATGAAAGGCTTACTGATTAGTTTGCGTGTTAACCATCTACCCTTTGTGCAGTAAGTCTTTGAGAATACAGGTGGAAGGGGATGACTTTTCTTCTTCATTGCCGAGAGCAATTTGATGTGTTTCACCTACCTATGTACTTCTGACCTTTCGAAAGTGTTTGCAGTCCTTCCTCAGCCATAGATTCGGCCTTAACCTCTTTTGATTGATTTTTGAATTGCGTGATCCCCTTTAGTTGTTTAGGAATGATCTTATTTGAATTGGGAGATTTGTGTTTAGGGATTCTGTAGATCTTATGATGCTGTGACCCTACTGAGATTCTTGTAACCTCAAACCGTTGTTTTTACCATTTTTCAGGCTTAGGTACATTCACTGTTCGTGGTACCAGGGTGTGAGATCAAGGCTGCACGGAGGGGCGATATTGCATCACATTTGCATACTTGTTACTTGCGCATATAACATGAATGATTGGGCAACTTTCTAGTTTATTTTAAGCATTCTTCTTTACTTGCTATTTCCGAACCTTGATGAAGAATTTCTTGCTGGTTATGTGGATCCCTATGGGAGTTGTGTGTTATGAACTCAAAGATTTAATTTAAGACTTCCGCTGATGTTTTATTTACTCCGTATGATACCAGAATATGTGTCCAATATCATGCTCCAATTGTTGATAAGCAATAAGATTAACAAGCTTAAAATCGGAAATTTATGATTAGCTTGGTGAAATTCAAATTGGTCTTAGGTGTCATTTAGGCTTATTTGGGTTTCACGGCGGTAATGACCTTAATCGGAGTAATTATTAATAGTTAGGAATTAGGGTCGTTACAAATTAACTATGCAAATTTCATCACTAAAAGTAGAGCATACGAAAATTTTGACTTTAAGCATAAGAAATTTAAAATAAAGAAATTCATGATCATACATCATGAATAGATGTTAAGCAATCATAAAAACACGCGAAATGAAAAGAGAATTTAACCGAAGACAAAAACTGTAGAAATTTTTTTAAAAAAACCTAATTTCCTCACCGATTTTCGACTTAACCTTAGAAAAGTAAATGTTTATGTCCAAACAACAAAACATATATGGTTGGAAAGAGGATGAAAGTAGCTTTCCAACAAGCAAGAAGTCCTGAAGCCAGTGCAGGTGAAAAGACGATTTTGCTCCTGAAGAAAAGGATGTGTGATGGCTGAAATTGATAAGCGTGGTATGGTAGTTAATTCTGGTATAAATTCCCTTTAATCTAAGTCCTTATAGATAGATAATAGCTCTAGAGATTAAAATCCCTAATAATAGGGGAAAATAATTAAAGAATTTAATTATTTGGTAATTATCTTATTTTTAATAAAATCTTAAAAGTAGTAATCATAATTCTATACCCATTCATTATAAATAGGAAGCCAACCTCACAAAAATCATTCAGAGAAAATATACAAAATTCGTATAAGCCTAAAACCCTACACCTCCCTATAGCCGCCAAAATTCGCTGAAACTTTAAACCAGCATAACTCTCTTATCGTTCATCGGATCCCTGCAAATAATAGCTTGTTGGAAAGATTTCTTCATCCTCTTTCCAACCATTTATGTTTTTTTGTCAGGAGGTTAGTATTTCTTTCTCTAAAGATAAGTTGAAAATCGACGGTGGAATTAGGTTTTTGCCAAATCTTCTTGAACTTCAGAAAAGTATAATTCTCTCATCGTTAGTCGGATCCCTATAAATAATAGCTTGTTGGAAAGTTCTTTTCATCCTCTTACCAACCATATATGTTTCGTTTTTTTAGATTTCAATAGTTTTTGTCTTCGGTTGATTTATGTTGTCGTTTCGCGTGTTCTTATGATTGCTTAACATCTATTAATGATGTATGATCATGAATTTCCTTCTTTTAAACTTCTATATGCTTAAAGTCGAAATTGTTTTATAAAAGCAAAGGAGTAGCTTCTTGTTCAGAGACAAGAGAGGTAGGATCTACGCCTCATCGGTTTCTCCAGAAACCCCTGTTATTTTCTTGATGTTTTTGTTACCTTCCTTTGTTGTATTGCATGCGATTGGATTATAGGGTGAGAGTATGAAATTCAGATTGAGATATGGATCTCATAGGCTATAACGAATCCCTGAGTTAGGTATTGAGTGCCTGGGTTGCATATGTTATATTAATTGAATATGCTGATTGTGTTCTGACATGATTGAGGATACCCTGTTGTGGGATTATGCTTTGTACTTGCCTATGTGTGCTTGTACGTGTTTGTGTGTCAAGATCCTTTTTCGGTGGCCATTCAGGGTAAACGTTGATGCTCCTAGGGATAGCAGAGGTTCTTACTGGTATGGGAGTTGTATGGGTGGCAAACCCCAGCATGCGCACGCTGGATATCTGTCCTTCAGAGGTTTGGGATGCCCTAGTCCATATGTGGCTAGATGACTTGGTCCTTGTGTGGCAAGATGAATAGGCTTACTGATTAGTTTGTGGGTTAACCATCTAACCTTTGTACAGTATGCCTTGGACAACATAGGTGGAAGGGGATGGCCTTTCTTCTTCATTGCTGAGAGTAATCTGATGAGTTCTACCTGCCTGTGTACTTGTAATCACGACAGGAAATCTCTTAGCCTTCTTATGATGTGCCGGCTGTACAGGTTCAAGTGGAGGAATAAGTTCTTCCACTGGTGTAGATGCAGGAGCATTCTGAAATTGCGCTTCCATACGCTGCTGATTTGCAGCAATTCCCTGTAATACGTTTAAGATTTGTGCCATGACGGGATCAATAACTAGTGCGGCTGGTGCCTCAAATTGGTTTTCGGGCTCAACTTTCCCTTCTTGCTCATTTTGTGCATTCGGCTCCTCTTGTTCAATAGGTTGTTGTTCAGCCTGAACCTCAAACCTACTCTGTTGGTCCCTTTTGTAGCCTCGAGCGTGCCATACTACACGAATACACCTTTATTACTCAACACATAACTAAATATGATTAATAGAAGTGGTACCTGGTGGAGAGGCATGCACCGGACGATACGCATAGGCTAGAAAGCATCATACAATTTTTCAGTAATCACATGCACACATGCAAAAATATTCTCGGTAATTACATAAACACTCATATATACTCTCAGAAATCATTATCAAACATTAAGCAAGCATAGATTCACACAACATCCATATTCGGCAATACACACCAGCAATATAAGAGTAAAATAGGGACACTCGACAGCATGCATAAATCATCACACACATTCTCAGCAATGATAAGAAACACAGCAAACACTAAACAAAACATATCATGGCATACCAGGCATAAGAACATACACGAACATACACGAACAAACATCACATTAGATTATCATTCTCATCATTTAAATCTTACAAAGTAATCCCATTTTAGCATTAGTTCACTTTCAGTATTAGCCCCTAAGTGAGTGAGTGTGCGCACATGCCCTTACCTACAAACACCAAGATCAATAAATAAGTTAGCGTATAATAAATTATATTTCCTGAACCATGCTACGCTACCAAACCTGTGACGACCCCAATTCCTAACTATTACTATTTGCTCCGATTAAGGTCATCATCGCCGTGAAACCCAAATAGCCCAAATGACACCTAAAAATTATCTGAATCTCACCAGGCTTACCATTAACTTTCAATTTTTTAGCATGTTTATTTCTAATTTTTTTTAACAACGATTGGAGCATGATATTGAACAATTATTCTGGTAACATACGATCTGCAGAAACTCTAAACATAACTCTCCCAATTCGCATTAGATCATTCCTAGACATCTAAAGGGGATCATGCAATTCAAGAATCAATCAAAAAGGGGTTAGGGCCGAATCTATGGTTGAGGGAGGACTACAAACACTTCCGAAAGTATCAGAAGTACACAGGTAGGTGGAACTCATCAGATTGCTCTCGACAATGAAGAAGAAAGGGCATCCCCTTCCACCTGTGTTGTCGAAGGCTTACTACACAAAGGATAAATGGTTAACACACAAGCTATTCAGTAAACCTAGTAAATCGTCTTGTCACACATGGACAAGTCTTCCCAAGCCACACACGAACTTGGGCATCCAAAACCACACAAGGATAAGGGCTTCATGCCACACAAGGAAAGGGTTCCGGCCACGTAAGGACCAGACATCCAGCGAGTACTTGCTGGGGTTTTGCCACCCATACAACTCCCACACCAGTAAGAACCTGTCCTCTCCCAAGGAGCATCAGCGCTTACCCAGAATGGCCACCAAAAAAGGATCCTAACACACAAACACGTACAATCACATACAGGCAAGTACAAAGCATAATACCATAGCAGGGTATCCTCAATCATGTCAGAACACAATCAGCATATTCAATTCACATAACATATGCAACTCAGGCTTTCAAAACCTAACTCAGGGGTTCGATATAGCCTATAAGATTCACATCTCAAACCGAAATTCATACTCTCACCCTATAATCAATTCACATGCAATACAACAAGGGAAGGTATCAAAAATATCAAGAAAATAACAGGGGTCTCTGGAGAAACCGATAAGGCGTAGATCCTACGTCTCTTGTCTCTGAACAAGAAGCTACTCCTTTGCTTTTACTAGGTAATTCTGAACCACCTATATTATCACCAGGCAAAGATGAAAACAAACTAAGCATGCATATTCAATAATCAATTGAATGCCCCATTTCTTTACCAATTCCACTCACCAAACCTATCAGAAACCAGTGATCAGATGCTGCAGGTGCCTCCCCCATGGATGTGTGATGTGATAGCCAGGAACTTAACAAGATTCAACCTGAATTTCCATTCCAATTAATTATGCAAATTTCGTCGCTAAAAGTAGGACATAGAAAATTTTTGACTTTAAGGATAAAGAAGTTTAAAAGAAGGAAATTCATGATCATACATCATGAATAGATGCTAAGCAATCATAAGAATACGCTAAACAACAACAGAAATCAACCGAAGATAAAAACTGTAGAAATCTAAAAACCTAATTCCGTCGCTGATTTTCAACTTAACCTTAGACAAGGAAATATTTTTTTCCAAACAACGAAACATATATGGCTGGAAAGAGAATGAAAAAAAAATTCCAACAAGCTATTATTTTCAGGGATCCGACAGACGATGAGAGAGTTATGCTACGTTGAAGTTTAAGAAGATTTGGCGAAAACCTAATTCAGCCGTCGATTTTCAACTTATCTTTAGAGAAAGAAATACTAATCTCCTGACAAAACACCAAAGATGGTTGGAAAGAGGATGAAGAGAGATTTCTAACAAGCTATTATTTTCAGGGATTCAATGAACGATAAGAGAGTTATACTGGTTTAAAGTTTCATCGAATTTTGGCGGCTATAGGGAGGTGTAGGGTTTTAGGCTTATACGAATTCTTTATGTTTTCTCTGAATGATTTTTGTGAGGTTTGCTTCCTATTTATAATGAATGAGTATAGAATTATGATTACTACATTTAAGATAGTTAAAAATAAGATAATTACCAGATAATTAAAATCTTTAATTATCTTCCCCTATTCTTAGGGATTTTAATCTCTTAAGGAAATTATCTATCTATAAGGACTTAGATTAAAGGGAATTTATACCAGAATTAACTACCATACCACTCTTACCAATTTCAGCCATCACACATCTTTTCTTTCATGGGAAAAATCTTCTTTTCACCTGCACTGGCTTCTGGACATCTAGGACTCAAAATTTGGGGTCTCACATGAAGTACCTCCTCATGCAAAAATAATTGAATATGAGACAACGAAGATGGATGGAGCAGATTAAAGACTATGATTTAATCATTGAATATTATCTTGGAAAGGTGAATGCTGTTACTGATGCCCTGAGTCGAAAGTATCATCCTCTTTCCCCATCAGTTTTGGCCTACATGCGCACCCACTACCTGCCGATGATGTTGAAATTGAAACCTAACCGTGTGCATCTTGGCACCGATTTTTCTGGTTCGTTGTTGGCACGAATCGAAATTGCACCTACTTTAATTGAAGAAATCTGGAATCAATTATCAGAGGATCCGAAATTTACTGAAATTCGGAAGCAACTTGCTGATGGTGTTGATGCCGTAGTTCGTGATTTCAGAATATGAGATGACGAAGTACTAGTGTTCAGAAACCGGGTATGTGTTTCATAAAATATTGATATTCGTAACCTTATTCATTCAGAGGTACATAGTTCGAAGTTCGCTATTCATCCTGGAAGTACTAAGATGTACCGAGATTTGAAGGAGCAGTATTGGTGACCAAACATAAAACATCACATTGCTGAATTTATTGTCGGATGACTCGTATGTCAACAAGTGAAGATCGAACATCAAAGACCCGCTGCTCTACTTTAGTCACTTCCAATTCCAGAATGGAAGTGGGAGCACATCACAATGGATTTTGTGACTGGTTTGCCTAGATCGCAGCGAGGAGCAGTTGAATTTGATCCTATAATGGCTAAAAACAGGCCAGGATTGGCAGAAAAGCTACGCTGACAATCGACGAAGAGAGCTGGAACTTGCGGTAGTTGACAAAGTATTTTGGAAGGTCGCCCCATGGAAAGGAGTCCTTCGTTTTCAGCAGTGAGGTAAGCTAGCACCTTGCTACATTGGTCCATATGACATTTTCGAAAGAATCGGCCCTGTAGCATACTGACTTGCCCTACCACCAAATATGGAAAGAATTCACAACATATTTCACATTTCAATGTTAAGAAAGTATGTGTGAGATCCTTCTCATGTGCTTAAAGAACCGACAGTTGAAGTTTCTAAAGACCTATCCTATCCCGTACAGCCAGTTGCCATACTAGATCGGTCAGTTCGACAGCCTCGCAGTCGAAGCATGCCTATGGTACGAGTTGTTTGGCGTAATAGCCAAATTGAGGAACAGTCTTGGGAGACTGAGGGATCTATGCATGCAAAATTTCCTTACATGTTTGATTAGGTAATTATATTTAAATTTCGAGGATGAAATTCCTGTAAGAAGGGGAGGATATGAGACCTCAAATTTTGAGTCCTAAAAATCCAGAAGCTAATACAGGTGAAAAGACGATTTTGCCTCTGAAGAAAAGGATATGTGATGGCCAAAATTGGTAAGAGTGCTATGGTAGTTAATTCTAGTATAAATTCCCTCTAATCTAAGTCCTTATAGATAGATAATTGCCTTAGAGATTAAAATCCCTAAAAATAGGGGAAGATAATTAAAGAATTTAATTATCTGGTAATTATCTTATTTTTAATAAAATATTATAAGTAGTAATCATAATTCTATACCCATTCATTATAAATAGGAAGCCAACCTCACAAAAATCATTCAGACAAAACATTCAAAATTCGTATAAACCTAAAACCCTATACCTCCCTATAGTTGCCAAAATTCGCTGAAACTTTAAACCGGCATAACTCTCTTATCGTTCATCAGATCCCTACAAATAGTAGCTTGTTGGAAAGCTCTCTTCATCCTCTTTCCAAAAATATTTTATTTTTTCTCAAAAGGTAAGTATTTATTTCTATAAAGATAAGTTGAAAATGGGAAGCAGAATTAGGTTTTTGCCAAATCTTCTTGAAATTCAGAATAGCATAACTCTCTCAACGGTTGTTGGATTCCTACAAATAATAGCTTGTTGGAAAGCTATTTTTATCCTCTTACTAAAAATATATGTTTCGTTGTTTGGACATTAATATTTCCTTATCCAAGGTTAACTTGAAAATCAGCGACGAAATTAATTTTTTTTAAAAATTTCTACAGTTCTTGTCTTCGGTTGATTTCTGTTATCGTTTCGCGTGTTCTTATGATTGCTTAACATCTATTCATGATGTATGATCATGAATTTCCTTCTTTTAAACTTCTCTATGCTTAAAGTCGAAATTATCCTATGCCCCAATTTTAGCGACGAAATTTGCATAGTTAGTTGGAATTGTAATTCAGGTTGAATCTTGTTCAATTCCTGGCTATCACATCACACATCCAAGTGAGAGGTACCTGCAGCATCTGATCACTGGTTTCTGATGTTCTATTTTTCCATCTATGTTCCATTCATATATACTTTTGCCATCATAGCTACCTAAAGAATACCTTTTTTCATGTTGTATATCTGGTAATGAAGGTCGTGGGTAGTAATGAGGTATTCTAGGTCGATCATATATTCGTACTCTATCTATTTCTAATTTTTCTTCAAATTGTTCTGTTAAATTATCTATTTCTGTATGATCAGATTCTGTCTCACTCTCTGTTTCAGATATTGCTGTAACGTGGGGTTTGGAGGATAATTCTAAATATTCCAATTATTTTGTTATTTTTTGTAATAATTCATCTTCTCGGCTTAATTTAAAATTCGTTATAAATTCGTTTTGTTTTACTAATGGTTTTTCTATTTTTAGTTCCTTTTTTTTCTTGAATAGAATCTAAGTAGTCTAACTATTGAGCTATCCGTTGTAACATTTGGTTCATATAGTTATTGAGATAAGAGAAGGACAAACGTATACAGTAGAAAACTCCTTTGCAACACTAATATATGCTATCACTAAACATTTTATAGGAAACCCTCAAAGTATAGTAGAAAAGGCCTCAATAATTCTCACAAACTTAACTTGTCCAAAATTACAAGATTTTAGATGGTATAAAGACATGTTTCTATCCAAAATATTTACAAGAGAAGATTGCCAGCAAGCATATTGGAAAGAACGGTTTATAGTCGGATTACCCAGATTGTTTGCTGATAGGGTATAAGAAATAGGATAAAGAGAAAGTTTAATGATAATAATATTTATTATGATATGATTACATATGGAGACTTAGTAACTGAAGTAAATACCGAAGGTTTAAATCTATGTAATGAATTAAAATTAAAATCTAAACTAAAACAAGACAAACTTAGTGGTAGAAAAGAGTTAGGATCTTGTTGTACTCAATATGGCTATGAAAAGATAACTGCCCCATCTGCAAAACACAAAAAGATTGTTAAAAAACATAAATATAGAAAACCATTTAGAAAAACCTATGAGAGACCAAAATTTGAAAGACCTAGATATAAGCGGAAGAAAAAAGAATTTAAAAAAAATGAGACCTATACTAAAAAACAGGGTCCAACCTGTTATAAATGTGGACGGTTTGGACATATTAAAAGAGAATGCCCCCTTTTAAAGAAAATAAGAGCTTTAGAAATAGGTGATAATGAAAGGAGGAAATATTAAATCTATTAAGAGAAGATGAAAGAACAAGTGAATCTGAATATAATACAAGTATAGATGAGTGTTGGTGCATAGGCCCATGTCAATGTTATGAAATCAATACTATCTCCGAAGAAAAATACTTATTTGATTTGATCATGAAAGTAGAAAACCCAGAATTACAGCGAAAATACTTAAAAGAATATAGGTTATATGTTAACGATAACAAACGTCAACAGAGTGAAAATAAAACATACAACTTAAATGAAATATTATTCAAAAAAGAAAATAAAAAGGAATTATTAACCCTAAAAGGTATAAAACAAGAAATTCGCAATGTCAAACAGGAGGTAGCAATGCTCAAAGAAGAATTAGAAACAATGAAATATTCTATGAAAGGAAAAGCTGTAATAACAGAATTTTCAGAAACTAGTAACCACGAAAATGAGGAATTCATAAATGCTCTATCAAGAATAGAATTTCAAAAATGGTACACTTATGTAACGATAGTAATAAAAGATTTTAAGAAACACATAAAAGCCTTAATAGATTCCGGAGCAGATCATAATTATGTTAGAGAGGGATTAATCCCTACAAAATATTATGAAAAAACTAGAGAAAGATTACATGCAGCTAATAAACAAAAATTAGAAGTTAAATATAAAATATCAGACGCCCATATATGTAACCAAGGAATCTGTTTCAACAACACCTTCTTGTTAGTTAAAAATTTAACTCAAGATTTAATATTAGGAACCCCATTTTTAACTCAAATATATCCTTTTACGATAAATCATAAGGGACTAGAGACAAAAGTATTAGAAAAAAAAATCACCTTTGAATTTTGTAGAAACATAGAAGAAAGAGATATATCAATTATAAAAGAATTGGGAATAAAAAAGGAAATCTTTTTAATAAATAAGAAAAAATATTTGCACTCGTTAATAAATGAATTAAACTCTACTAGGATAGAAGAAGAATTACGAACTCCAGAAGCGTCAAAACAAATAACACAACTACACAAACAGATTGAAGAAGAAGTTTGTTCAACTCTACCTAATGCCTTTTGGAATAGAAAGAAGCATGTGGTTAAGTTACCATATGACAAAGACTTTAAAGAAACAGATATACCAACAAAATCAAGACCAAATCAAATGAATGCCGAGTTACTAGAATATTGTAAAAAGGAAATAAAGGAATTACTAGATAAACAACTCATTAGAGAAAGTAAGTCCCCTTGGTCTTGTGCGGCATTTTATGTTCAAAACCAAGCAGAATTAGAACGAGGAGCTCCCCGATTAGTAATAAACTACAAACCTTTAAATAAAAGCCTACAATGGATTAGATATCCAATCCCTAAGAAAAGAGATTTGATTAAAAGACTTTCAGAATCAACTATATTTTCAAAATTTGACATGAAATCTGGTTTTTGGCAAATCCAGATCCATGAAGACGATAGATATAAAACTGCATTCACAGTCCCCTTTGGACATTAAGAATGGAACATAATGCCGTTTGGACTAAAAAATGCTCCGTCAGAATTCCAAAACATGATGAATGATATATTTAACCCTTATGATAAATTTACTATTTTTTATATTGATGATGTATTAGTATATTCGAAATCAATTACTGAATATTTTAGGCATGTTAGAAAATTCTTGCATATAGTTAAAGAAAATGGTTTGGTAGTATCCGCCACAAAGATAAAATTATTTCAAACAAAAATTAGATTTTTGGGATATAATATAGATCAAGGAACATACACCACTATAGCTAGGAGTATAGAATTTTCGAACAAATTTCCTAACAAAATAAAAGATAAACAACAGTTACAAAGATTTCTAGGATGTTTAAATTATATAGCGAACTTTATTCCAAACATAAGGATAATATGTAAACCTTTATACGGAAGATTGAAGAAAGATGCCCCAGGCTGGAATGAAGAAATGACAAAAGTAGTCAAACAAATAAAATTAAAAGTCAAGCAACTTCCATGTTTAGGAATCCCTTTACCAAATGCCTTTTTAATAGTCGAAACAGATGCTTCAGAATATGGATATGGAGGAATATTATTGCCAGATGGCAAGTTCTATTATCTAACTTTGACTTTACTATTGAATTCATAAAAGGAAAGTTAAATAATTTACCTGATTTCTTATCACGAGAATTCTTGCAGGGCAAAGAATGATAAAAGGAGACTACTCAAAGAAAAGATAAAACTACAAGGTAACATGACTAACCCTGTACCTTATGCACAAGAAAGAGTAATAGAAAAATATATCGAAAAATTAATGGAAGTAGATTTTTCTAGAATAGAAGAAATACGAATGCTTAAAACAAAATTAATAGAAGGAATAAATCTAAATATTCACGATCATATGATTAATCACACTGTGCTACCTGAATATTGTGACTGTAAAGAATATGAAAAAAGAGAACATTTTGGCAGAAAGATGATAAGGATAATCGAAGAGTTAATTAAAGAATATGAAAGAGAGAATAATTAGGCTTGTAAAGGTAAAAGAAAAAATTGGTAAAAAAATAGATAGATATTGGAACAGATACAAAGAAACAAAGAAAAAAAAGTATCTACAAAAAATAAATTCAAATGTTAATATTTTATGTGAATTACTTAATGACCTGGACCAATTAATGTATGAGAGGAAATATGTATTATAAAATGCAATTAGAAAATCACTTCAAAGTTCAAGACGGAGAATATCCAAAGCATCGCCGATTTGGCGCTTCTAGATCACTGATACCCTATCAAAGGATAAAAAGACTATTACTCGAATTCATAGGTATCAGAGAATTTTTACTCTCAAGCAACAGGCTCACGGCATTGAAGAAGAACGAAGATCTTTACGCAACGAACTAAAAGTTGTACAAGCAGTATTGAATAGAAGAATCATTACCAAAGAGAATGTTGGATTGATTATTTCAGAATTACGAGATCTGGTTAAATATCTGAAAAGAGATAAACACATAGTCAAGTGTAAATCTAGTATAAACAGTATTAGAACTAGACATAGTATACCATATTCATAACATACTGAAGAGGAAACACGCTCAGGCTTACCAAACGGTCTTAGTATAATTGATAAAAAGACTCTTCTATAAATAAGTCAAGTCCTCTCAGATGTAAGTAGGCTTTTGAATTATCTTGAATGAAAGTGTGAAGTATTTCAGTTATGCTCATGCTCTCAATGAAATTCAGAATAGCATAACTCTCTTAACGTTTGTCGAATCCCTGCAAATAATACCTTGTTGGAAAGCTCTTTTTATCCTCTTATTAAAAATATATGTTTCGTTGTTTGGACATAAATATTTCCTTGTCTAAGGTTAACTTGAAAATTGGCGACGGAATTAATTGTTTTTTTTAAATTTCTACAGTTTTTGTCTTCGGTTGATTTCTGTTATCGTTTCGCGTGTTCTTATGATTGCTTAACATCTATTCATGATGTATGATCATGAATTTTCTTCTTTTAAACTTCTCTATGCTTAAAGTCTAAATTATCCTATGCTCTACTTTTAGCAACAAAATTTGCATAGTTAGTTGGAATTGTAATTCAGGTTGAATCTTGTTCAGTTCCTGGCTATCACATCACACATCCAAGTGGGAGGTACCTGCAGCATCTGATCACTGGTTTCTGATAGGTTTGGTGAGTGGAATTGGTAAGGAAATAGGGTATTCAATTGATTATTGAATATGCATGTATAGTTTGTTTTTGTCTTTGCCTGGTGATATTATAGGCGGTCAGAAATTACCTAATAAAGGCAAAGGAGTAGCTTCTTCTTCAGAGACAAGAGAGGTAGGATCTACGCCTCATCGGTTTCTCCAGAGACCCCTGTTATTTTCTTGATGTTTTTGTTACCTGCCTTTGTTGTATTGCATGCGATTGGATTATAGGGTGAGAGTATAAAATTCGGATTGAGATATGGATCTCATAAGCTATAACAAATCCTTGAGTTAGGTATTGAGTGCCTGGGTTGCATATGTTATATGAATTGAATATGCTGATTGTGTTCTGACATGATTGAGGATACCCTGTTATGGGATTATGCTTTGCACTTGCCTATGTGTGCTTGTACATGTTTGTGTGTCAGGATCCTTTTCCGGTAGCCATTCGGGGTAAGCACTGATGCTCCTAGGGAGAGCAAAGGTTCTTACTGGTATGGGAGTTGTATGGGTGGCATACCCCAACATGCGCATGCTGGGTATCTGTCTTTGCGAGGCCGGAACCCTGTCATTACGAGACAGGAAGCCCTTATCCTTGAGAGGTTTGGGATGCCCTAGTCCTTATGTGGCTTGGGAAGACTTGTCTGTGTGTGGCAAGATGACTTGTCCTTGCAAGGCAAGATGAATAGGCTTACTGATTAGTTTGTGTGTTAACCATCTACCCTTTATGCAGTAAGCCTTGGACAACATAGGTGGAAGGGGATGACCTTTCTTCTTCATTGCTGAGAGTAATCTGATGACTTTTACCTGCCTGTGTACTTTTGATTTTTTGGAAGTGTTTGTAGTCCTCCTTCAACCATAGATTCAGCCCTAACCTTTTTTTAATTGATTCTTGAATTGCGTGATCCTCTTTAGTTGTTTAGGAATGTTCTAATGTGAATTGGGAGATTTGTGTTTAGGATTTCTGCAGATCTTATGATGCTGTGACCCTACTGAGATTCTTGTAATCTCATACCATTGTTTTTTTACCATTTTTCAGGCTTAGGTACATCCACTGTCCGTGGTACCAGTGTGTGAGATCAAGGCTGCACGGCGGGACGATGTCGCATCATATTTGCATACTTGATCTTTGTTCACTTGCGCATATAACATGAATGATTGGGCTACTTTCTGGTTTATTTTCAGATCCCTCCTTTGCTTGCTATTTCCGAAAATATATTGGAAGATTTCTTGCTGGTTATTTGGATCCCTATGAGACTTGTGTGTTATAAACCCAATGATTTAATCTAAAGACTTCCAGTGATGTTTTATTTACTCTGTATGTTACCAAAATATTTTTCCAATATCATGCTCCAATTGTTGTTAAAAATTGAAATAAACATGCTATAAAAATCGGAAGTTAATGCTAAGCCTAGTGAGATTCAGATAGGTCCTAGGTGTCCTTTGGGCGTATTTGGGTTTCACGGTGATGTTGACCTTAATCGGAGAAAATAGTAATAGTTAGGAATTGGGGTCGTCACAGTGACAGTTGATCTAAAGAAGATTGAAACTATAGTTGCTTGGGAACTCCCACGGACTGTGTTCGAAAATGACGCAAACCATTGACAAAAATGACGCGCAAGGGTGAGTCGTTCGTGTGGAAGGAGATATGCCAGCGAAGTTTTGAAGAACTGAAAAATCGGTTAGTTTCCGCACCTATCCTTACTTTACCTATTTGTTAAAAGGGGTATTGGTTTACAGTGATGCGTTGAAATCCGGACTTTGATACGTATTGATGCAAGACGGGAAGGTCGTTGCATATGCTTCCCGACAGTTACGACCGCATGAAAGAAACTATCCTACACATGATTTGGAGCTTGCAGCCGCAGTGTTTGCGTTGAAAATATGGCGACATTACTTATACGGCGAGACATGCCGAATCTTCACCGATCACAAAAGCTTAAAGTACCTACTAACGCAAAAAGAATTGAATATGAGACAACGAAGATGGGTAGAGCTGATCAAAGACTACGATTTGATCATCGAATATCATCCTGGAAAGGCAAATGTTGTTGCTGATGCCTTAAGCCGAAAGTTTCAACCTCCTTCCCCATCAGTTTTGGCCTATATGCGCACCCATTACATGCCTACGTTGCTGGATTTGAGGACTAATCGTGTGCATCTTGGCACTGATTATTCTAGTTCATTGTTGGCATGAATCGAAGTCATACCTACCTTGATTGAGGAAATCCGAAATCAGCAATTAGAGGATACAAAACTAATTGAAATTCGGAAGCAATTTTTTGATGGTGTTGATGCCATAGTTCGTGATTTCAGAATACGAGATGAGAAAGTGCTTGTTTTCAGAAACTGGGTATGTGTTCCACAAGATATTAATATTCGTAACCTTATTCTATCGGAGGCGCATAATTCGAAGTTCGCTATCCATCCCGGAAGCACTAAGATGTCCCAGGATTTCAAAGAGCAATATTGGTGGCCAAACATGAAACGCCACATTGTTGAGTTCATTGCCCGATGCCTCGTATGTCAACAAGTAAAGATTGAACATCAACGACCCGCTGGACTACTTCAGTCACTTCCGATTCCAGAATGGAAGTGGGAGCATGTCACATTGGATTTTGTGGCCGGTTTGCCTAGGTCACAGCAAGGATACGATGTCATTTGGGTGATTGTGGATCGATTGACTGCACACTTTCATCCTATATGTGTGATGGATACACCTGAGAAATTGGCTGTTGGTTACTTAGATGAGATTGTTCGATTGCATGGAGTGCCAGTTTCCATTGTTTCAGATTGTGACACTCGTTTCACCTCACGATTTTGGGAGAAATTTCAAATTTTGCTGGGCTCGAAATTGAATTTCAGTACAACATTTCATCCTCAGACCGATGGTCAATCAGTAAGGATGATTCAGACATTCGAGGACATGCTACGAGCAAGTGTGTTGGATCAGCAAACGGGTTGGGATCAATGCCTACCGTTGGCAGAATTTGCTTACAATAGTTTTCATGTAAGCATCGATATGGCACCTTATTACACGACCCGGCCCCCCGGAGCCTCGGCCAAGCGGGCCTAGATGTGTATATGCGTGTGATGGATCACAACTACAACGCTCAGTTGAGATTTTAACCACAGGGCCCAAAAGATGCATCTTGTTACAAATGATACCATCACACAACACATATTAGCCCAAGACCTCCCCCGCTCTTTTCCGATGTGGGATTGGGTAACCTGACTCCCCCTATGGGCTAGGTCTCATAATCTCCCCTCCTTATAGACCTTGTATCCTCACGAGGGGAGCCAAACATAACTGCCTTGGGCTCAAACTCACGAGCCCAAACTTGAACACACAACAAGGCTCAAGCCCACCCAGAAGAGGGAACGAGATCGGCTCCGCTACCATTTCTCACGACCGGCCCCCCGGAGCCTCGACTCAGTGGGCCCGGATGTGTATGTGCGTGTGATAGATCACAACTACAATGCTCAGTAGGGCTTTTAACCACAGGGCCCAAAAGATGCATCTTGTTACAAATGATACCATCACACAACACATATAAGCCCAAGACCTCTCCCTCTCCTTTCCGATGTGGGATTGAGTAACCTGACCCCCCCTACGGGCTGGGTCACACACCTTATGAAGCATTATATGGGAGACGTTGTAGGATTCCCATTTTCTGGAATGAAGTAGGAGAAAGACGTCTAGAAAATTTGGAATTGATTGATCAAGAAATGAAAAGTTGAACTTGATTCGACAACGGCTAAAAACAACCTAGAATCAACAGAAAAACTAAACCGATAATCAATGAAGGGAGCAAGAATTTTTTGTAGTTGACAAAGTGTTTCTGAAGGTCGCTCCATGGAAAGGAGTCCTTTGTTTTCAGTAGCGACGTAAACTAGCACCATTTTAAATAAAAAGCCAACCCCACAAAAACCATTCATAGAAAACACACAAAACTCGTATAGTCTAAAACCCTTACACCTTCCTATATCTGTCAAAATTTATTGAAACTTTAAACCAATTTAACTCTCTCATCGTTTTTCGGATTCATGAAAATAATAGCTTGTTGGAAAGCTCTCTTCATCCTCTTTCCAACCATATCTTTTTTGTTGTTTATACGTTCTTATTTCTTTCTCAAACGATAAGTTGAAAATCTGCGGCAAAATTAGGTTTTAAGATTTGTATAATCTGCCTTTGATTGATTTCTAATGTTGTTGCCTTTATTTGTATGATTGTTTAATATCTATTCATAGTGAAAAATCATGAATTCATCCTTTGAATCTTTTCTATACATGAAATCAGTATGCCCTATTGTTGTCCTACTGCCTTATTGTGCCTATCTTGATCAATTGACTAACCTATTGGATTCTGATCTTGTTTCTTTTGATTATACATGTTATAAACCCTTAATCCTTCCTTGTTAACATGAGATCGCAACTCCTACAACTTGTTAACATGAAATGACAACTTGCCCTATGGCCCTATTCTTAGTGCCAAAAATTGTATGATAATTAGGAATGGTAATTTAGGTTGATTCTTGTTAAGTTCTTGGCTATCACATCACACATCCAAGGGGGAGGTACCTGCGGCATTTTATCACTGGTCTCTGATAGGTTTGATGAGTGGAATTGGTTTGAAAATAGGGTATTTAATTGGATATTGGATATGCATACTTAGTTTGGTTTTGGCTTTGCCTTGTGATGTTATAGGTAGTGTAGAATTATTGAATAACGACAAGGGAATAGCTTCCTATTCAGAGACAAGAGAGGTAGGATCTATGCCTCATCGGTTTCTCTAGAGACCTCGTTGTTTGTTTAATTGATTTTGGTACCTATGATTGTGAAACTATATGCGAATTCATATTAAATAATGCATGCTTGAGTTGCGGATTGAAATGAGGAATTTCTAGGCTATACTAAATCCTTTATGGTTGGTTAGGAGTGCCTAGCTTGCATGTGTGATGTGTATTGAACTTGCTGAATGTGATCTGACAAAATTGAGAATACCCTATTGTGGTTTTGTGCCTTGTGCTTGCCTGTGTGTGTTTGTACGTGTTTGTGTGTCAGGATCCTTTTCCGGTGGCCACTAGGGGTAAACGCTCATGCTCCTAGTTAGAGGGGAGGTTTTTATTGGTATTGGAGTTGTATGGGTGGCAAATCCCAACAAGAGCTCGCTGGATATCTGGTCCTTGTGTGGCTAGAAGCCCTGTCCTTGTGTGGCCAGAAGCCCTGTCCTTGTGTGGCAGGAACACCTTATCCTTGTGTGGTTTAGGAAGCCCTTGTCCTTGTGTGGTTTGGGATGCCCTTGTCCTTGTGTGGTTTGGGATGTCCTTGTCCTTGTGTGGCTTGGGATGTTTTGTCCTTGTGTGGCAAGATGAATAGGCTTGCTGATTAGCTTGGGTGTTAACCAATTAACTTTTGTGCAGTAAGCCTTGGACAACACAGGTGGAAGGAGATGGCCTTTTCTTCTTGATTTCCATGAAAAATTTGATGAGTTCTGCCTGCTTGTGTACTTCTGATACTTTAAGAAAGTGGTTATAGTGCCCCTCAACCTATGATTCGGCCCTACCCTTTTTGATTGAATCTTTGAATTGCATAAATCCCTTTTGTTGCGTAAGAGTGATCAGATGTTGTTCGGGAGATTTGTGTTTATTGTTTCTGCAGATCTTATGATGTTGTGACCCGAATGAGATTCTTGTAACCTCATACCGTTGTTTTCACCATTTTTTTCAGGCTTAGTTACATTCACTGCTCGTGGTACCAGTGTGTGAGATCAAGGCTGTATGGCGGGGCAATATCACATCATTTTTGAATACCTGTTGCTTGATTACTTGCGCATATAACTTGAATAAAAAAATTGGACTACTTTCTGGTTTATTTTAAGATCCCTCCTTTGCTTGTTATTTTCGACTATATTGGAGGAATTCTTGCTGGTTATTTGGATCCTTACGGGGCCTGTGAGTTATGAATCCAGGGATTTAATTTAAAGACTTCCGCTGATATTTTTACTCACTTCGTATGATACCAGAATGATTGTCCAATATCATGCTCCAACTGTTATTAAACATATAGAATGAACATGCTAAAAGTCAAAAACTTAGTGAGTAAGCCTGGTGGGAATCAGATAGGTCCTAGGTGTCTTCGGGCTTGTTTGGGTTTCACGGCGGTAATGACCTTAATCAGAGAAAATATTAATAGTTAGGACTTGGGGTCCTTACAGGTTTGGTAGCAGAGCATGGTTTAGGGAAAACAATTTGTTATATACTAACTTATTTTTTGATTTTGGTGTTTGTAGGTAAGGACATGCTTACACACTCACTCACTTAAGGGCTAATACCGAAAGTGAACTAATGCTAAAATGGGATTGATTTGTAAGATTTAAATGATAATCTGATGTGATGTTTGTTTGTGTATGTTCTTATGCCTTGTATGCTATGATATGTTTCGGTGAGTGTTTGCTGTGTTTCTTATCATTGTTGGGAATGTGTGTGTTGATTTAGGCATGCTGCCGAGTGTCCCTATTTGACTCCTGTATTGCTGAATATATATGTATGTGATTGCTGGTGTGTATTGCCGAATATGGATGTTGTGTGAATCCATGCTTGCTTGATGTTTGATGATGATTTCTGAGAGTATATATGAGTGTTGATGTAACTTCCAAGAATAACTTTGCATGTGTGCATGTGATTTCTGAGAATTTGTATGTTGCTTTCCAGTATATACGAATCGTCCGGTGCACGCCTTTCCACCAGGTACCATTTCTTTTCCAAGTATCGTATTTAGTTATATGTAAGTAACAATCGTATGCTTAAATAAAATGGCAAGGTTGAACGTTACGAGGGATCAACGGGGTAGGAATGGGATTCAGGCCGAACAACAACCTGTTGAGCAAGAGGAGCCGAATGCACAAATTGAGCAGGAAGTGCAAGCTGAGCACGAAAATCAACCTGAGCCACCAGCTGCTGTGAGACCCCGAATTTTGAGTCCTAGAAGTCTAGAAGCCAGTGAAGGTGAAAAGACCTTTTTTCCCTTGAAATAAAAGATGTGTGATGCCCGAAATTGGTAAGGAATGTTTGGTAATTTTTGTTGGTATTAATTCTTTTTAATTTGGTTCTTTATTTGTTGATAATCACCTTAGGAATTAAAATCCCTAAAATTAAAAGGGAATAATTATAGAATTTAAATCTGGTAGTTATCTTACTTTAATAAAACCTTTAAAGTAGTAATCTTAATTCCATACCCATCCATTTTAAATAGGAAGCCAACCCCACAAAAATTATTCACAGAAAACACACAAAACTCGTATAGCCTAAAACCCTTACACCTCCCTATATCTGACAAAATTCGCTGAAACTTTAAACTAGCATAACTCTCTCATCATTTGTCAGATTCCTGCAAATAATAGCTTGTTGGAAATCTCTCTTCATCCTCTTTCCAAAATGTTTGGTCTTTGTCAGCAGATTAGTATTTCTTTCTCGTAAGATAAGTTGAAACTTGGTGGAACTGTCAAAATCTTCTTGAACTTCAATGTAGCATAACTGTTTCATAGTTTGTTGGATTCCTGAAAATAATAGCTTGTTGGAAAGCTCTCTTCATCCTCTTTTCAAATTTGTTTGTACATTCTTATTTATTTGTCAAAAGATAAGTTGAAAATCTGTGGCAGAATTAGCTTTTAAGATTTGTATAAATTCTGCCTTTGATTGATCTCTTATATTGTTGCCCTTATTCACATGATTGTTTACAATCCATTCATAGTGAACAATTATGATTTCATCCCTTGAATGCATGAAGTCGAAAACTGTCTTGTGCCTTACTCTTAGTGCCGAACTTTGCATAGTTAATTGGGATGGTAAATCAGGTTGAATCGTAAGTTTCTGGCTATCACATCACATATCCAAGGGGGAGGCACCTGCGGCATCTGATCACTAGTTTTTGATAGGTTTGGTGAGTGTAATTGGTAAAGCAATAGGGTATTTAGTTGAATATTGCATATGAATGCTTAGTTTGTTTTTTTTGTCTTTGCCTAATGATGATTTAGGTGGTTCGGAAGTATCTAGTAAGGGCAACAGAATAGTTTATTGTTTAGAGACAAGAGAGGTAGAATCTATACCTCATCGGTTTCTCCAGAGACCTCGTTGTTTGTTTAATTGATTTTGGTACCTATGATTGTGAAACTGTATACGCATTCATATTAAATAATGCATGCTTGAGTTGCAAATTGAATTGAGGAATTTCTAGGCTATACCGTATCCCTTAAGGTAGGTTAGGAGTGCCTGGCTTGCATGTGTGATGTGTATTGAACATGCTGAATGTGATCTGACAAAATTGAGGATACCTTATAGTGGTTTTGTGCTTTGTGATTACCTGTGCGTGCTTGTACTTGTTTGTGTGTCAGGATTCTTTTTCGGTGGCCATTCGGGGTAAGCATTGATGCTCCTAGTGAGAGGGGAGGTTCTTACTGGTATGGGAGTCGTATGGGTGGCAAATCCCAGCAAGAGCTCGCTGGATGTCTAGTCCTTGTGCGGCCAGAAGCCCTGTCCTTGTGTGGCAGGAACCCCTTATCCTTGTATGGTTTGGGAAGCCCTTATCCTTGTGTGATTTGGGAAGCCCTTATCCTTGTGTGGTTTGGGATGCCCTTGTCCTTGTGTGGCTTGGGATGTTTTGTCTTTGTGTGGCAAGATGAATAGGCTTGTTGATTAGCTTGTGTGTTAACCAACTACCTTTCGTGCAGTAAGCCTTGGACAACACAGGTGGAAGGAGATGGCCTTTTCTTCTTGATTTCTGTTAACAATATGATGAGTTCTGCCTGCCTGTGTACTTCTGATACTTTTCGGAAGTGTTTGTAGTCCCCTTCATCCTTAGATTCGGCCCTACCCTTTTGATTGAATCTTTGAATTGCATGAATCCCTTTAGTTGCGTAGGAATGATCAGATGTTGTTCGGGAGATTTGTGTTTATGGTTTCTGCACATCTTATGATGTTGTGACCCTACTGAGATTCTTGTAATCTCATACCGTTGTTTTCATCATTTTTTTCAAGCTTAGGTACATTCACTGCTCGTGGTACAAGTGTATGAGATGAAGGCTGCACAACGGAGCAATATCGCATCACTTTTGCATGCTTGTTCCTTAATTGCTTGCGCATATAACTTGAATAAAAAAATTGGACTACTTTCTGGTTTATTTTAAGATTCCTCCTTTGCTTGTTATTTTCGACTATATTGGAGGAATTCTTGCTGGTTATTTGGATTCTTATGGGACTTTTGTGTTATGAATCCAGTGATTTAATTTGAAGACATCCGTTGTTTTTTTACTCACTCCGTATGATACCAGAATGATTGTCCAATATCATGCTCCAACTGTTATTAAACTTGTTCTTACGTATCTCGAATGATGACAAAGTTTCCATCGCCACTTTCCTACTCGAGGGAGAAGCCCTGGCATGGTGGACATCTGTTAGCTTTCGATTCGGCGATCGTTTGCCAACTTAAACGAGCAACGAGAAGCTTTTTACACGAGGTTCCATAAAAACGAGCAGCGACAAGCTTTTTACTAACTTGAACAAGGAAATCGTTTGGTGCTGGAATATGAGAAAATGTTAAGGGAGTTGTCCCAATTTGCACTAGAAGAAGATCGTACACCGTACCAGCTTGCGAGATGATTTTAGAATGGGTTGAGTACCGAACTCAAAACCATCGTAGCTACGACACCGGTGCAGAATTTGCAAGAACTAATCATTGCCGCAACCGAAGCCAAAAGAATTGTGCAAACCAAGAAGCCATCCGGAGCCATTAGTGGTTGATCCTATAGGCGAGATTCGAAGTTCAATACACGAACGGGACCCTATCCGTTAAGGTTCTATTCTCCGAAAATTAATGGCAATGGAAATACCAACATGAAGAATTTTTCTGGTTCAAATTCCAATGGATCTTCGTGGAATTCTCAGCAACATCGATGTTACAACTATGGCGAGATGGGACATACTCAGAGGGAATGCCCGAAACCAAGGCAATTCATAGGTGTACCAAATGCAGGCCGAGGTGGGAATGCCAACCTCGCCAGACCACCAACACGTGCACCAGAAGGACCACCCAACGGATCCACAAACGAGGCGCAACCAAGACCAACAAGGCTCTTCACCCTAACTGATGCCGAGGCTAGTCCTGATGTGGTGACAGGTACTATTTCAGTCTTTTCTCAAAATGCTAAAGTATTATTAGATCCCGGAGCAAATAGATCATTCGTAAGTCCAAGTAGAGCACTTAGCATGGATCGGCCTCTATCTCCCTTCACTCCTCCTACTGCGGTTCTAACTCCATTGGGAGAGTAATTGATTTGTAATCTAGTCTACATCGGTTGTGCGGTATGTATGGGTCCGAATGTACTTGAAATGGATCTGATTCCATTAGACTTCCGAGAGCTGGATGGAATCTTAGGCATGGACTATCTGGCGAAATATCAACCCCGTATGGACTGTTTTACCAAACGTGTTTGGTTCATATTTCCTGATGGTGCCGATTATTGTTTTCAGGTGATAGGCGTGTCGTTCCAACTTGCATGATTTCTTGGCTTGATGCGAAGCGATTGATCAACAAAGGATGTACAGCATACCTCGCGCACGTACATGATATTTCAAAAGAATCCTTGGATTTGGATTCTATCCTAGTGGTTCGCGAATTTCCAAAAATTTTTCCATAAGACATAGCCGGTCTACCACTAGTAAGGGAAGTGGAATTTGGCATTGAGTTAGTGCCTGGTACGAATCCGATTTCCATTCCTCTGTACCGTATGGCTCCTGCGAAAATGAAGGAACTAAAAATGCAATTAGAAGATTTTCTGGCTCGTGGTTTCATCCGACCAAGTGTGTCATCTTGGGGAGCACCTGTCCTGTTTGTGAAAAAGAAAGACAATTCTCTGCGATTGTGCATCGACTATCGTCAGCTGAATCGTGTGACTGTGAAAAACTAGTACCCTTTGCCACACATTGATGATTTGTTCGATCAACTCCAGAGTGCAGCCGTACTTTCCAAGATTGATCTCAGATCTGGATACCATCAATTGTAAGTTCGTGATGTTGATATTCAGAAGACCGTATTCAGATCGCGATACGGTCACTACGAATTTCTGGTTATGCCATTCGGTTTGACCAATGCACCAGCAGTGTTTATGGACCTGATGAATCATGTGTTCTATGAGTTCCTGGATAAATTTGTGATAGTTTTCATTGACGACATTCTGATATATTCAAAACCGGAAGAGGAGCATGCTAAGCGTTTGCGGATTGTGCTGAAAGTTTTAAAGGATCGACGGTTGTTCACAAATACTCCAAATGCAAATTCTGGTTACGCGAAGTTGGCTTCCTTGGCCATATTGTTTTCACCCAAGGTGTGACAGTTGATCCAAAGAAGATTGAAGCTGTAGTTGCATTAGAACCCCCACAGACTGTGTTCGAAATTTGTAGTTTCCTTGGCTTAACAGGTTATTACCGTCGTTTTGTGGAAAATTTTTCATCGCTTGCCGGACCATTGACAAAACTGACTCACAAGGGTAAGCCGTTCATATGGAACGAGAAATGCCAGTGAAGTTTTGAAGAACTGAAAACCGATTAATTTCTTCACCTATCCTTACTTTACCTATTTGCGGAAAGGGGTATGTGGTTTACAGCAATGCGTCGAAATCCGGATTTGGATGTGTACTGATGCAAGACGGGAAAGTCGTTGCATATGCATCCTAACAGTTACGACCACATAAAAGCAACTATCTTACACATGATTTGGAGCTTGCAGCCGTGGTATTTGCATTGAAAATATGGTGACATTACTTATAAGGCGAGACATGCCGAATCTTCATCGATCACAAAAGCTTGAAGTACCTACTCACGCAAAAAGAATTGAATATGAGACAACGAAGATGGGTAGAGCTGGTCAAAGAACACAATTTGATCATCGAATATCATCCTGGAAATGCTGTTGCGCTCTTCGGAATGTCAATATTACGAACTCGCAATTGATGGTATCTAGATCTGAGATCGATCTTGAATAATATGGCTGCACCCTGGAGTTGGTCGAACAAATCATCGATGCGTGGCAAAGGGTACTTGTTCTTCATAGTCACACGATTCAGCTGCCGATAGTATTTGCATAATCGCAGTGACCGATCTTTCTTCTTCACGAACAAGACAGGTGTTCCCCAAGGTGACACACTTGGTCGGATGAAACCACGATCCAGCAAATCTTCCAATTGCGTTTTTAGTTCCTTCATTTCCGTAGGAGCCATATGGTACGGAGGAATGGAAATCGGATTTGTACCAGACATTAACTCAATGCCAAATTCCACTTCCCTTACTGGTGGTAGACCGGCTATGTCTTCTGGAAATACTTCTAGAAATTCGCAAACCACTGGGACAGAATCTAGACCTGAGGATTCTTTGGAAATATATACGTGCGCGAGATACGCAGTATATCCTTTGCTGATTAGTCACTTTACATCAAGCCAGGATATCATGCAAGTTGGAACAACTCGCCTATCACCTTCAAAACAGTACTCGGCACCAATAGGAAAAGTGAACCACACACGTTTGGTAAAACACTCCATGCGGGCTTGATATTTCGCCAGACAGTCCATGGCTAAAATCACATCCAGCTCTCGGATGTCCAATAGAATTAGATCCACATCAAATACATTCGGACCTATACGTACAGCACAGCTGATGTAAACTAGATCACAAATCAGTTGCCCTCCCAAAGGAGTTAAAACCGCAAAAGGAGGAGTCAAAGGAGAAAGAGATCGATCCGTGTTAAGTGCTATCCTTGGGCTTACAAATGATCTATTTGCTCTGGGATCTAATAATAGTTTAGCATTTTGAGAAAAGACTAAAATAGTACCTGCCACCACATCAGGACTAGCCTCGGCATCAGTTAGGGTGAATACCCTTGTTGGTCTTGGTTGTGCCTCACCTATGGATCCGTTGGTTGGTCCTCCTGGTTCGCGTCTTGGCGGTTTGGTGGGGTTAGCATACCCACCTCGGCTTGCACTAGATGTGCCTGTGATAAGTCTCGGCTTCTGGCATTTCTGCTGAATGTGCCCGATTTCCCCATAGTTATAACATCGACGTTGCTGAGTATTCCACGTAGTTCCACTAGAATTCGAACCAGAAAAGTTCTTCTTGTTCTTGAGCATAGGACCTGAAAGGATAGGGTCTCGTGCAACGATTAAATTTCGAATCTCGCCCGAAGGATCCACCACTAGTGGCTGCGGATGGCCTTTTAGTTTGCATGATCTTTTCGGCTTCAGTCACGGCAACAATTAGTTCTTGCAAATTCTGTACCGGTGTCGTACCAATGATGGTTTTGAGTTCATTACGCAACCCATCCTGAAATCGTCTTGCAAGCTAGTACGGTGAGCAATCCTCTTGAGGTGCAAATCGAGACAATTCCTTTAATGCCTTTTCATATTCCAGCACCGAACGGGTTCCCTGTTCAAGCTTGTAGAAAGCTTGTCGCTGCTCGCATTTATGGAATCTCGTATAAAACCTTTCGTCGAATTCATATCGAAATTCTTCCCATGTAGGCAGATGATCGCCAAAGTGCAAGTTCACAGCTGTCCACCATGCGAGGGCTTCTCCCTCCAATAGGAAAGTTCCGATGGCTACCTTCTCATCCTCATAAATACGTAAAAACAAAGATACTTAGCACAAGGTGTTGATCCATTCGCGAGCGGCAGCAGCTCCGGTTGAACCATTGAAATCTTTACATCCCAATTGTCGAGCTTCCTTCAATAGTTTTGTAACCATGACGGGAGGTCTCTCAGCCTCCTTAGGATGTGCAGGCTGTACAGGTTCAAGTGGAGGAATAGGTTCTTCCACACGTGCGGGTCCGGGAGTTTTCTGAAGTTGCGCCTCTATACATTGTTGATTTGCAGCAATTCCTTGCAATATGTTTAAGACTTGTGCCATCACATGATCGATGGCTAGTGAGGCTGGTGCTTCAGGTTGGTTTTCGAGCTCAGCTTGCCCACCCTGATCAGTTTGTGCATTCGACTCCTCTTGCTGAACCTAAAACCTACCCCGTCGATTCCTTTTAGCATTCAACCTTGCCATACTATACAAACATACGATTGTTACTTAACACATAACTAATTACGATACTAGGAAAAGAAGTGGTACCTGGTGGAGAGGCATGCACTAGACGGTATGCAGATGCTAGAAATCAAAGTACTCATGCACATGAGTATGGAAATTTTGGAAACCACATGCACACATGCAATGCACACTCGACAATTACCTCAACACACACATAAGCACTCAACAACAATACAAACCAAACACAGAAATCATGCAAAACCACATCTCATGCATTCGGTAACAAACATATCTCACACATATTCACATTCGGCAAGCATAGGTTCACACAAAACATACTTGGCTTGCATACAAATCAATCACATACTTGGAAAACTTGATAACAATACATAAAGACATACCTGGCAATGATAAGAAATCACATAGGGATACTAAGCAGCATGCACCAACAAATACACATTCTCGACAATTATAAGAAACCCAGCTAAACACTAAAAAACACATCAAATCATACAAGACATAAAAAAATACTCATAGACACGCGACAAGTTAATCAATCAGACACGACATCTAAACATTTCTAACCAGGTTCTTAACATCTGATTAATTTTTGGTATTAGCCCTCTAAGTAAGTGGGTGTGTGAACATGTACCTTCCAAAATCAACAATCTAGTTAGCATACAATAAATCATATAACCTAAACCATGCTCCTTTACCAAACCTGTAATATTCCTACCTATTAAAATTTGCTCCGATTAAGGTCATTACCACCGTGAAATCCAAACAAGCCCAAAGACACCTAGAACCTATTTGAATCCCACCAGGCTTACCCATTAAATTTTTTTTTACTTTTAGCTTGATCGTTTTATATGTTTAATAACAAATGGAGCATGATATTGTTCAATCATTCTGGTAACATACGGAGTGAATAAAACATAAGTGAAAGTTTTTAAATTTAATTATTTGAATCAAAACACACAAGTCCCATCGGGATCCAAATAACCAGCAAGAAATCCTCCAATATGTTTCAAAATATAACAAGCAAAAGAGGGATCTTGAAAAAAAGCAGAAAAAACGTCCAATCTATGATCATATTGTATGCACAAGCAACCAAGGAAATAGAAATCCAAAGGTGATGCAATATCGCCCTGCCGTGCTGCTATGATCTCACACACTGGTACCACGAACAGTGGATGTACCTAAGTCTGAAAAAAGGTGGAAACAACAGAATGAGATTACAAGAATCTCAGTAGGGTCACAACATCATAAGATCTGCAGAAACCATAAACACAAATCTCCCCAAACAACATCAGATCATTCTTAGCAACTAAAGGGGATCACGTAATTCAAGAATTCAGTTAAAAGGGTTGAGCCGAATTTAAGGCTGAGGGAGGACAACAAATTTTTTCGAAAACTTATAAGTACACAGGCAGGTAGAACTCATCAGATTGCTCTCAGCAATGAAGAAGAAAATCCATCCCCTTCCACCTGTATTGTCCAAGACTTACTGCATAAAAAGGTAAATGGTTAACACACAAGCTATTCAGTAAGCCTATTCATTTTTTCACACAAGGACAAGTCATCCCAATCCACACAAGGACAAGCGCTTCCTGCTACACAAGGACAGGGCTTTTGACCACACAAGAACAGGGCTTCTGGCCAGACAAGGACCAGACATCCAGCGAGTTCATGCTGGGGATTGCCACCTATACGACTTCCATACTAGTAAGAACCTCTCCTCTCACAAGGAGCATCAGCGCTTACCCCAAATGGCCACCGGAAAAGTATCCTGACACACAACACCTACATGTACACACAAGCAAGTACAAAACATAAGACCACCACAGAGTATCCTTAATCATGTCAGAACACAATCAACATGTTCAATACACATAACATATGCAAACTAGGCACTCATATCCTATCTTAAGGGATTCCGTGTAGCCTAGAGGATCGCATCTTTGTCCGCAATTCAAGCATTCCTACTACAACATATGCGCATACAACATTACATGTAAAGGCACCGAAATTAACAAGCAAATGACAAGGATCTCTGGAGAAACTGATGAGGCTTAGATCTTACCTCTCTTGTCTCTGAACAAGAATTTATTCCCTTGTCTTTATCAAATAATTCTGCACTACCTATAGTATCACAAGGTGAAGTCAAAACCAAACTAAGTATGTATATCCAATATCCAATTAAATTCCCTATTTCCTTACCAATTTCACTCACCAAACTGATCAGAAACTAGTGATCAGATGCCGTAAGTACCTCTCCCTTGGATGTGTGATGTGTGATAGCCAAGAACTTAACAAGAAACAACCTGAATTACCATCCTTAATTATCATAAAATTTTCGGCATTAAGAATAGGACAATAGGGAAAGTTGCAATTGCATGTTAACAAGTTGTAGGAGTTGTTATCTCATATTAACAAGGAAGGATTAAGGGTTTATAACATGTATAATCAAAAGAAACAATATCAGAATCCAATAGGTTAATCAATTGATCAAGATAGGCAACAATAAGGCAGTAGGGCAAAGGTAGGGCATACTGATTTCATGTATAGAAAAAATTCGAAGGATGAATTCATGATTGTTCACTATGAATGGATATTAAACAATCATACGTATAAAGGTAGCATCATCAGAGAGCAATCAAAGGCAGAATTATGAAAGTCTGAAAACCTAATTCTGCCAAATTTTGATTTATTTTTAAAGAAAGAGATACTAACCTTCTGACAAAAACAAAAAAATGGTTGGAAAGAGGATGAAAAAATCTTTCCAACAAGCTATTATTTTTAGAAATCTGGTAAACGATGAGAGAGTTATGCTTATTTGAAGTTCAAGATGATTTTGGCAGTTTCGCCGAATTTCGATTTAACTTTAAAGGAAGAAATACTAACCTTCAGACAAAAAAACAAATAATGTTGCAAAGAGAATGAAAAGATATTTCCAACAGGCTATTATTTACAGGAATCCGACAAACGATGAAAGAGTTATGTTTGTTTGAAATTCAAGAAAATTTTGGCAGAAATTGGGAGGTGTAGGGTTTTTAGGTCTTACGAATTTTGTGTGTTTTCTGTACAAAATTTTTGTGTGGCTGACTTCGTATCTAAATAAAATGGTTATGGGATTAAAATCCCTATCTTCAAGGCTTAATTAAAGTAAAATAATTATCAGAATTAAATTTTGTATTTATCCCCCCTTAAACTTAAGGTTTTTATTTCCTAAGGTAATTATCAACCAATAAAGAATCAATTTAAAGGGAATTAATATCAGAAATAATTACTAGACATCCCTTACCAATTTCGGCCATCACACATCCTTTTCTTCAGGAGAAAAATGATCTTTTTCACCTGCATTGGCTTCTGGACTTCTAGGACTCAAAATTCAGGGTCTCACAGCATACAACATGAATTATGATTGGACTACTTTCTGGTTTTTCAAGATTCCTCCTTTACTTGTTGTGTCCTATTTATGTTGGGGGTTAACTTGCTGGATATTTGGATCCCTATAGGACTTGTGTGTTGTGGATTCATTGATTTTATTTAAACACTTCCGCTGATATTTCATTCACTCCGTATGATACCAGAATACTTGTTCCATATCATGCTCTAATTGTTGATAAAAATAAAGAATGTACATGCTAAAAATCGAGAATTTGATGAGTAAGCCTTGTGGGATTCAGATAGGTCCTAGTTCTTAGACTTGTTTGGGTTTCACGGTGGTAAAGGCCCTAATTGGAGCAATTAATAATAGGTTAGAAATTAGGGTCATTACATGCAGCTCCAGCTGAACCAGTCAAATCTTTACATCCTAGTTGATGAGCTTCCTTAAACAACTTCATAATAACGATAGGAAGTCTCAAAGCTTCCTAAGGGTGAGCCGGCTGTACAGACTCAAATGGAGGAATAGGTTCTTCCACAGGCACGGGTGTAGGAGCATTCTGAAATTTTTCCTTTATACACTTCTGGTTCGTAGCAATCCTTTGTAATACATTTAGAATTTGTGCCATCACAGGATCGATAGCTGGTGCGGCTGGTGCCTCAGGTTGGTTTTCAGGCTCAGCTTTCCCTCCTTGCTCAATTTCTGCATTTAGCTCCTCTTGCTTAACAGGTTGCTATTTGGCTTGAATCCCATACCTACCCCGTCAATCCCTTAGTTCACTCGGTCTTTCCATATTATACAAGCACATGATCGTTACTCAACACATAACCAAATACAAACACTAGAAAAAGAAGTGGTACCTGGTAGAGAGGCGTGCACCGAACGATATGCATATGTTGGAAAAACGAAATACACATGCATACAAGTATGCAAACTTCGGAAATCACATGCACACATGCAATGCACACTCAGAAATTACATCAACTCACACATAAGCACTTGGCAACAATACTTTCATACAAACCATACTCGGAAATCATGCAAACCATATCCCATGCATTCGGCAACACACCTGTTTCACACATATTCACACTCGGCATTCTGGCATAAACACACAAAGACATTCTTGGCAACCATAGAAATCACATATACTCTGAAACATATAAGAACACTCGGAAGCAAAGCATGCATCACCAACACCCATTCGACACTAATCATTAAACACATTGCAATTATTTGGCAACAAACTCATTCGGGACTTTCATAGGACACACTCATGCATTCAGTAATAACAAAGAAAACACAGAAAACATTCATCAAAACATATCGAGGCATAACAGGCATAAGAACATACATAAACACCCAACAAATCAAATTATCAATTTCATCATCTATATCTTACAAATCAATCCCTTTTTAGCATTAGATCAGTTTTTATACTAATTCCAAAGTGAGTGGGTGTGTGCACATGTACCTACCTATAAATACCAAATCCAACAAATAGGTTAGCATACAACAAATTATAATCCCTAAACCATGCTCTGTTACAAAACTTGTATAGACCCCAAATCTTAATCTATTATTAATTGCTCCTATTAAGACCCTTACCGCTGTGAAACTCAAACAAGCTAAAAAACAAGGACCTATTTGAATCCCACAAGGCTTAACCATCTCAACTCCCAATTTTAGCATATTTATTCTTTGTCTTATAATAATTGGAGCATGATATTGGACAAGCATTCTGCTATCATATGGAGTGAAAAAACATTAGTGGAAATTTTAAAATTGAATCATTGGAACCACAACACACAAGTCCCATAAGGATCTAAAAATACAACAAGTAAACCTCTAATATAATCCGGAAACAAACAAGCAAAGTAGGGACTTGAAAAATCAGAAAATAGTCCAATGAAAGTTCATGTTGTATGTGGAAGCAATCTAGGTAACAGAAACGCAAATGTGATGCAATATCACCCCGTTGTCCATGTAAGGATCCAAACCCAACCTATTAGGTCCCTTACCGCCGTGAAACCCAAGTAAGCCCTCACATGGTCCTATTTGAATCCCACAAGGCTCAAGTCACCTAATTATTAATTTTATTGGTTGATTCATATGCTAATTAAAGGTTGGAGCCTTTTTATACATTAATGAATTTTTGGCTTATACAGAGTGAAAGAAAACATCAGCGGAAGACTTATATTAACACTGAAAACAAGTGAAAACATAATACACAAGTATTATAGAAATCTCAAAACATCAACCAATAGTATTATGGATATTTCGGAAGCAACAATAAAAAAGAAGAGGGATTGAAAAGCAAGAATGCAAATCCCCTCAAGTTCAAAGACATCCCATGCACATTCAATAGGAAAGTGGTGCAAATGAAGTGCAAATTCATCCAGCCGGGCAGCCTTGATCTCACACCTTTGGTTTCAGCCAAAAACACACACCTAAACCTACAAAGGAGGAGAAAAGAACGGATGAGATTACAACAATATCAGTAGGGTCACAACATCATAAGTCCTAGGGATTCCTGTTCAAACATCTTCAAATAACCAAAAGATCAACACCTAAAACCAGCTAAGATATCCAATTAATACCACAAGCATCAATCACACATAATAGGGGCTAAAATCATCACAAGCACACACAATGTAACGACCCTAATTCCTCAACCATTATCAATTGCTCCTATTAAGGTCATTACCGCCGTGAAACCCAAATAAGTCTCAGCGACACCTAAGATCTATTAGAATTTCACAAGGCTACATACCGATTTTAAGCTTATTTATTTTGTTGCTTATCAATCAATTGGAGCATGCTATTGGACACATATTCTGGTAACATACGGAGTAAATAAAATCATCAGCGGAAGTCTTAAATCAATCCATTGGGTTCATAACACACAAGTCCCATAGGGATCCAAATAACCAGCAAGCAATTCATCAATAATTTCAGGAAATAGCAAGCCAAATGAATGCTCAAAAATAAACCAGAACATCATCCAATCTTTCAAGTTATTTGCGCATGTAACAGGTAAATGTTTATGATGCGATATCGCCCCGCCATGCAGCCTTCATCTCACACACCGGTACCACGAACAGAGGGTGTACCTAAGCCTGAAAAATGGTAAAAACAACAGGATGAGATTACAAGAATCTCAGTAGGGTCGCAGCATCATAAGATCTACAGAATCCTTAAACACAAATCTCCCGAATTCGCATAAGATCATTCCCTAAACAACTAAAGGGATCACGCAATTCAACAATAAACATAAAGAGGTTAAGGCCGAGATCATGGCTGAGGGAGGACCACACTTCCGAAAGTTCAGAAGTACACAGGCAGGTGAAATACAACAAAATCACACTCAATGATGAAGAAAGGCCATCCCCTTCCACCTGTGTTGTCCAAGACTTACTGCACAAAGGGTAGATGGTTAACACACAAACTAATCAGTAAGTCTTTCACCTTATCCTCGCAAGGATAAGTCGACTAGCCCCTCATGGGACAAGTCTTCCCTTAGTCGCAACCAGGGCATCCCCAAATCACACAGAAGTGGGCTTCCTATCTCGCAAGACAAGGATCCGGCCACCAAGGACAGATTTCCAGCGTGCACTTGCTGGTTCAGCACCCATACACCTCCCATAAATCGATAAGAACCTCTCCTCTCCCTAGGAGCATCAGTTCTTACCCTGCGTTGCCGCCGGAACAGGATCCTGACACACAAACACGTACAAGCACACACAGGCAAGTACAAAGCATAATACCACAATAGGGTATTCTCAATCACGTCAGGAAATAATCAACACATCCAATTCATATAGTAATAGCATCCCAGGCACTCAATCCCTAACTCAGGGGTTCTATACAGCCTAGGAGATTCATATCTCATTCCGGATTTCATATTCTCTCCATACAATCCAATCACAACAATACAACATATGCAGGTAACAAAAACATCAGCTAAGAGCGGGGGTTTCTGGAGAAACCGATGAGGCATAGATCCTACCTCTCTTGTCTCTGAACAAGAAGCTACTCCTTTGCCTTTATTAAGTAAATCTGAACCACCTAAATCATCACCACACAAAGATAAAACCAACTAAGCATGCATATCCAAAAATCAAATGCATACGCTATTCCTTACCAGTACCACTCACCAAACCTATCAGAAAACCAGTGATAAGACATTGCAGGTGCCTCCCCCTTGGATGTGTGATGTGATAGCCAGAAACTTATCAAGATTCAACCTGAATTTACCATTCCAATTAACTATGCAAAACCTATTGCTAAAAGTAGGGCATAGCACGATTTCGTCTTAACCTAAAAACAACGAAATATTTACATCCAAGCTTCGATTAACATAGTTTTGGGAAGAGAACGAAAAGATCTTTCCAACGACATATTATTTGCAAGATTCCAACAAACGAGTAAAAAGTTATGCTATTTTGAAATTCAAGAAGATTTGGCGGAAACCTAACGCGGCCGCCGATTTTCAAAGTAATGTTAGGAAACGAAATACTAACCTCCCGAAGCAAATCAAAAGATGGTTGGAAAGAGGATGAAGAGAGCTTTCCAACAAGCTATTATTCGCAGAGATCCAATGAACGATGAGGGAGTTATGCTAGTTTAAAGTTTCTGCAAATTCTGACGGCTAATGGGAGGTATAGGGTTTTAAGCCTATACGAATTTTGTAAGGTTTTAGGGGAAACTTTTGTGGGGTTGGCTTCTTATTTATATTGAATGAGTGAAGAATTAGGTCTACTATCAGTCTATCAATTCAATACAATCTACCAAATAATCAAAACTCTTAAATTACCTTCCTTAATCTTTTTAAGGTAACTATCTACCTTAAAGGATGTTTTCCTAAAACGATTACCCATCTACAAGATCCTAAATCAAAAGGAATTAGAAGCAAATTAATTTACTGAACAATCTTACCAATTTCGGCTATCACACATCCTTCTCTTCAGGGGAAAAATCGTCTTTTCACCTGCACTGGCTTCTGGACTTCTAGGACTCAAAATTCGGGGTCTTACATCCTCCCCTCCTTATAAGAATTTCGTCCTCGAAATTTAAAACATTAGTACCTAAACAAACAAGTAAGGATATTTTGCATGCATAGACTCCTCAGTCTCCCAAGACTGCTCCTCAATTTGGCCATTACTCCAAACAACTCGTACCATAGGTACGCTTCGACTGCGAAGCTGTCGAACTGACCGGTCTAGTATGGCAACTGGCTGTACGGGATAGGATAGGTCTTCTTCAACTTCTACTGGCGGTTCCTTAAGCACATGAGCAGGGTCTCGCATATACTTTCTTAGCATTGAAACATGAAATACATTGTGTATCCTTTCCATATTCGGAGGTAGTGCAAGTCGGTATGCAACAGGGCCGATTCTTTCCACAATGTCGTAAGGACCAATGTAGCGAGGTGTTAGTTTACCTCGTTGTTGAAAACGAAGGACTCCTTTCCATGGGGCGACTTTCAAAAACACCTTGTCCCCTACCGCAAATTCCAGTTCCCTTCGTCGATTGTTGGCGTAGCTTTTCTGCCGATCTTGTGCTGCTTTTAACCTTTGACGAATCAAGCTTAATTGTTCTGTTGCTTGGTCAATTAATTCTGGATTGTCTAGGCGTCTCTCGCCTACTTCATTCCAGCAAATAGGAGTTCTGCAACGTCTCCCATAAAGTGCTTCATAGGGTGCCATACCGATGCTTACATGAAAGCTATTGTTGTAAGCAAATTCCGCCAATGGTAAGCTTTGATCCCAGCCGGTTTGCTGGTCTAATACACTCGCACGTAGCATATCTTCAAGTGTCTGAATTGTCCTTTCTGATTGACCATCAGTTTTGGGGATGAAATGCTGTACTGAACTTCAATCTCGAACCCAGTGCATTCTGGAATTTCTCCCAGAATCGTGAAGTGAAACGAGGGTCACGATCTGAAACAATAGAAACTGGTACTCCATGCAAACGAACAATCTCGTCCAAGTAACGAATAGCCAATTTTTCTGGTGTATCTGTCACACGTATAGGAAGAAAGTGTGCAGATTTCGTCAGTCGATCCACGATCACCCAAATAGCATTGTACCCTCGCTGTGATCTAGGCAAACCGGTAACAAAATCCATTGTAATGTGCTCCCACTTCCATTCTGGAATCGGAAGTGACTGAAGTAAACCAGCAGGTCTTTGATGTTCAATCTTTACTTGTTGACATACGAGGCATCGAGCAACAAATTCAGCGATATGTCGCTTCATGTTAGGCCACCAATACTGGCCCTTCAAATCTCGGTACATCTTTGTGCTTCCAGGATGAATAGCAAACTTCGAACTATGCGCCTCTGATAGAATAAGATTACGAAGATCAATATTTTGTGGAACACATACCCGGTTTCTGAAGACTAGAACTTCATCATCTCGTATTCTGAAATCACGAATTATAGCATCAACACCATCAGCAAGTTGCTTCCGAATTTCAGCAAGCTTCGGATCCTCTAACTGTTGATTCCGGATTTCTTCAATTAAGGTAGGTGCAACTTCAATTCGTGCTAGCAACGAACCAGAGAAATCGGTGCCAAGATGCACACGATTAGTTTTCAATTCCAACATCATTGGCAGGTAATGATTGCGCATATAAGCCAGAATTGTTGGGGAAGGAGAATGACACTTTCGGCTCAGGGCATCAGCCACAACATTCGCCTTTCCAGGATGATATTCGATGATCAAATCGTAGTCCTTAATTAGTTCCATCCACCTTCGTTGCCTCATATTCAACTCTTTCTGTGTAAGGAGGTACTTCAGGCTTTTGTGATCAGTAAAGATTCGACACGTCTCGCCGTATAGATAATGTCGCCATATTTTTAAAGCAAAGACCACAGCTGCAAGTTCTAGATCATGTGTAGGGTAGTTCATCTCATGCGGTCGCAATTGCCTTGAAGCGTAGGCAATGACTTTCCCATCTTGCATCAATACACATCCAAGTCCGGATTTCGACGCGTCGCTGTAAACCACATATTCTTTTCCGCAAATAGGTAAGGTAAGGATAGGTGCAGAAACTAACCGATTCTTTAGCTCGTCGAAACTTTGCTGGCACTTTTCATTCCATACGAACGGCTCACCCTTGCGTGTCAGTTTTGTCAATGGTCCGGCCAGTGATGAAAAATTTTCCACAAAGCGACGGTAGTAACCTGCTAAACCAAGGAAACTACGAACTTCGAACACACTTCGCGGAGGTTCCCAAGCAGTCACGGCTTCAATCTTCTTTGGATCAACAAACACACCTTGGGCGGAAACAATATGGCCAAGGAAACTAACCTCACGTAACCAGAATTCGCATTTTGAGTATTTGGCAAACAATCGCCGGTCCTTCAGAATTTGAAGCACAAGCCGCAAGTGCATAACATGATCTTCTTCTGACTTTGAGTAAATCAGAATGTCGTCGATGAAGACAATCACAAATTTATCCAGGAATTCGCGGAACACACGATTCATCAAGTCCATAAACACAGCTGGTGCATTGGTCAAACCGAATGGCATAACCAGAAATTCATAGTGGCCATACCGCGATCTGAACGCGGTCTTCGGAACATCAGCATCACGAACTCGCAATTGATGGTATCCAGATCTGAGATCAATCTTGGAGAATACCGCTGCACCTTGGAGTTGGTCAAATAAATCATCAATGCGCGGCAAGGGATATTTGTTCTTCACGGTCACACGGTTCAGCTGTCGATAATCAATGCACAATCGCAGCGAACCATCTTTCTTTTTCACGAACAACACAGGTGCTCCCCAGGGTGACACACTAGGTCGAATAAAGCCACGATCCAGCAAATCTTCCAACTGCGTCTTTAGTTCCTTCATTTCCGCAGGAGCCATACGATACGGAGGAATGGAAATCGGATTTGTACCTGGCACAAGCTCAATGCCGAATTCTACTTCCCTTGCTGGTGGCAATCCGGCTATGTCTTCTGGAAATACTTCCGGAAATTCACAAACCACAGGAACAGAATTCAGATCTGAAGATTCTTTAGAAATATCCTGTACATGCGCAAGGTACGCTGTACATCCTTTGTTGATCAATCGCTCCGCCTTAAGCCAGGAAATCATGCAAGTTGGCACAACTCGCCTATCGCCTTCAAAACAGTATTCGGTACCATCAGAAAATGTGAACCACACCCGCTTGGTGAAACACTCCACACGGGCTTGATATTTTGCCAGACAATCCATGCCTAAAATCACATCCAGCTCCTTGATGTCTAGTGGAATCAGATCCACTTCAAACACATTCGATCCCATACGTATAGCACAGCCAATATAGACCAGATCACAAATCAGTTGCTCTCCCAAAGGAGTTAGAACCGCAATAGGAGGAGTCAAGGGAGATAGAGGACGATCCGTGCTAAGTGCATGTCCTTTGACTCACGAACGATCTATTTGCTCCTGGATCAAATAAGACTTTAGCGTTTTGAGAAAAGACTGAAATAGTACCTGTCACCACATCAGGACTAGCCTCGGCATCAGTCAAAGTGAAGAGCCTTGTTGGTCTTGGTTGCGCCTCACTTGTGGATCCGTTGGGTGGCCCTCCTGGTGCGCGTGCTGGTGGTCTAGCGGGGTTGACATTCCCACCTCGGCTGGTGTTAGGTACCCCTGGAATTAGCCGTTTTGGGCATGCAGCCTGAACATGACCCCTCTCGCCACAGTTGTAGCATCGCCGTTGCGGATTCTGCCATGACAATCCAGTATAATTGGAACCAGAAAAGTTCCTCCTGTTGGTGTTCCCATTGTCACTGGTCCGCGGAGGATGAGAACGTAAGGGATAGGGTCCCCTTCTTCGGTTGAACTTTGAATCATGCCTATAGGATCCGCCACTAGTAGCTGTGGGTGGCTTCCTGATTTGCACGATCTTTTCAGCTTCGGTTGCGGCAGCTATTAGTTCTTGCAAATTCTGCACTGGTGTCGTACCGACGATGGTTTTGAGTTCGACACTCAACCCATCCTGAAATCGTCTCGCCAGCTGGTACGGTGTACGGTCTTCTTCTGGTGCAAAGCGGGACAACTCCCTCAACACCTTCTCATATTCCAGCACCGAACGGGTGCCTTGTTCAAGTTTGTAAAATGCCTGCCGCTGCTCATTTTTATGAAACCTCGTATAAAATCTTTCATCAAATTCATACCGGAATTCTTCCCACGTCGGCAAGCGATCGCCGAATCGCAAACTAACAGATGTCCACCAAGCGAGGGCTTCTCCCTCAAGTAAGAATGTAGCAATGGCAACTTTGTCGTCATCAGAGATACGCAGGAACAAGGATACTCGGCATAAGGTATCCAGCCACTCCCGAGCGGCTGCGGCTCCAGCTGAACCACCAAAATCTTTACATCCAAGTTGTCGAGCTTCCTTCAGCAATTTTGTAATCACAACGGGAAGTCTCTCTGTCTCCTTATGTTGTGCCGGCTGTACAGGTTCTTGTACAGGTTCAAGTGGAGGGATAGGTCCAGGTGTAGGCGCAGGAGCATTCTGAAATTGCGCCTCCATCCGCTGCTGATTTGCAGCAATTCCTTGTAACACGTTTAAGATCTGTGCCATGACAGGGTCAATGCCTGGTGCGACTGGTGTCTCAGGTTGGTTTCCAGACTCAGCTTGCCCTTCCTGCTCATTTTGTGCATTCGGCTCATCTTGCTCAACAGGTTGCTGTTCATTCCGAATCTCAAACCTACCCCGTTGGTCCCTTTGTTGCCTCGAGCGTGCCATACTACACAAGTGTATGATTGTTACTCAAACAAACACTAATACATTACTAGGAATAGGAGTGGTACCTGGTGGAGAGGCATGCACCGGACGATACGCATATGCTGGAAAACAATATACAAATTTCGAAATTCATATGCACACATGCTATGCACATTCGGCAATAACATTATCACGCATAGAAAGCATAACAAACAGCGAGCACTTATAGCTGCACACATCATCCATATTCGGCAGTACACACAATCACTCACATGCACATTCATTCAGAAACATAGCAAATCATCCACCCAAACATATGAAGGCATGTAAGATAAACAATCGACACAACTGCTATTATTATTGCCATCCTTTAAATCCCATGTTATCTCTAATTCCTTTTCAGTTTTAGTCCCTAAGTGTGTGGGTGTGTGCCCATGTTCTTACCTGCAATCACCTGCAATTTACCAAAATTAACAACTAAGTCAGCAAATAACTAGTTACAATCCTAAACCATGCTCCGCTACCACACTTGTAACGACCCTAATTCCTAAACCATTATTAATTGCTCCTATTAAGGTCATTACCGCCGTGAAACCCAAATAAGTCTCAGCGACACCTAAGATCTATTAGAATTTCACAAGGCTATTCCTATGATACCGATTTTAAGCTTATTTATTTTGTTGCTTATCAATCAATTGGAGCATGCTATTGGACACATATTCTGGTAACATACGGAGTAAATAAAATCATCAGCGGAAGTCTTAAATCAATCCATTGGGTTCATAACACACAAGTCCCATAGGGATCCAAATAACCAGCAAGCAATTCATCAACAATTTCCGGAAATAGCAAGCCAAACGAATGCTCAAAAATAAACCAGAACATCATCCAATCTTTCAAGTTATTTGCGCATGTAACAGGTAAGTGTTTATGATGCGATATCGCCCCGCCATGCAGCCTTGATCTCACACACCGGTACCACGAACAGAGGGTGTACCTAAGCCTGAAAAATGGTAAAAACAACAGGATGAGATTACAAGAATCTCAGTAGGGTCGCAGCATCATAAGATCTACAGAATCCCTAAACACAAATCTCCCGAATTCACATAAGATCATTCCCTAAACAACTAAAGGGATCACGCAATTCAACAATAAACATAAAGAGGTTAAGGCCGAGATCATGGCTGAGGGAGGACCACACTTCCGAAAGTTCAGAAGTACACAGGCAGGTGAAATACAACAAAATCACACTCAATGATGAAGAAAGGCCATCCCCTTCCACCTGTGTTGTCCAAGACTTACTGCACAAAGGGTAGATGGTTAACACACAAACTAATCAGTAAGTCTTTCACCTTATCCTCGCAAGGATAAGTCGACTAGCCCCTCATGGGACAAGTCTTCCCTTAGTCGCAACCAGGGCATCCCCAAATCACACAGAAGTGGGCTTCCTATCTCGCAAGACAGGGATCCGGCCACCAAGGACAGATATCCAGCGTGCACTTGCTGGTTCAGCACCCATACACCTCCCATAAATCGATAAGAACCTCTCCTCTCCCTAGGAGCATCAGTTCTTACCCTGCGTGGCCACCGGAACAGGATCCTGACACACAAACACGTACAAGCACACACAGGCAAGTACAAAGCATAATACCACAATAGGGTATTCTCAATCACGTCAGGAAATAATCAACACATCCAATTCATATAACAATAGCATCCCAGGCACTCAATCCCTAACTCAGGGGTTCTATACAGCCTAGGAGATTCATATCTCATTCCGGATTTCATATTCTCTCCATACAATCCAATCACAACAATACAACATATGCAGGTAACAAAAACATCAGCTAAGAGCGGGGGTTTCTGGAGAAACCGATGAGGCATAGATCCTACCTCTCTTGTCTCTGAACAAGAAGCTACTCCTTTGCCTTTATTAAGTAAATCTGAACCACCTAAATCATCACCACACAAAGATAAAACCAACTAAGCATGCATATCCAAAAATCAAATGCATACGCTATTCCTTACCAGTACCACTCACCAAACCTATCAGAAAACCAGTGATAAGACGTTGCAGGTGCCTCCCCCTTGGATGTGTGATGTGATAGCCAGAAACTTATCAAGATTCAACCTGAATTTACCATTCCAATTAACTATGCAAAACCTATTGCTAAAAGTAGGGCATAGCACGATTTCGTCTTAACCTAAAAACAACGAAATATTTACATCCAAGCTGCGATTAACATAGTTTTGGAAAGAGAACGAAAAGAGCTTTCCAACGACATATTATTTGCAAGATTCCAACAAACGAGTAAAAAGTTATGCTATTTTGAAATTCAAGAAGATTTGGCGGAAACCTAACGCGGCCGCCGATTTTCAAAGTAATGTTAGGCAATGAAATACTAACCTCCCGAAGAAAATAAAAAGATGGTTGGAAAGAGGATGAAGAGAGCTTTCCAACAAGCTATTATTCTCAGAGATCCAATGAACGATGAGGGAGTTATGCTAGTTTAAAGTTTCTGCAAATTCTGACGGCTAATGGGAGGTATAGGGTTTTAAGCCTATACGAATTTTGTAAGGTTTTAGGGGAAACTTTTGTGGGGTTGGCTTCTTATTTATATTGAATGAGTGAAGAATTAGGTCTACTATCAGTCTATCAATTCAATACAATCTACCAAATAATCAAAACTCTTAAATTACCTTCCTTAATCTATTTAAGGTAACTATCTACCTTAAAGGATGTTTTCCTAAAACGATGACCCATCTACAAGATCCTAAATCAAAGAATCAGAAGCAAATTAATTTACTGAACAATCTTACCAATTTCGGCTATCACACATCCTTCTCTTCAGGGGAAAAATCGTCTTTTCACCTGCACTGGCTTCTGGACTTCTAGGACTCAAAATTCGGGGTCTTACACACAATATGAAGGTAGGTCGAATTTGGTAGAAAACAAGAGGAAAGACTGAAAATACTTCTTATTCAGAAACACACAGACAACCTATTACATAATCTCATTTTTAAAACCAAGGTTTGTCCCCATCTGCTTATGTTGTCCAAGGTTATTCTGTAAAAAAGCTAAAACAGTTACACAATTAATATTACAGCAAACCTTTTAGTTGTCTTCAACATCCAGACTTGAACTGGCCTAGGAGCACTCTTGGAACTATGCATACAAGTCATCCTAATGTCCAACCTCGATCTGGCCTATAAGGCATGTTGACGTCTAGACTCAAACAGGCCTACATGGCTTCATGACTTCCAGACTTAAACCGATCTACAAGGCATCCAGCGAGCTCTTGCTGGAAATAATAACCCATAAACCTCCCGATTCGGTAAGCACCTTTCCTCGCCTTAGGAGCAACAATACTTACCTCACATGGCCAGCGACAATAGGATCCTTCAAACAAAGCAAAAATAAGGCACATACATATATACACATATAGTACAAGCATATACAAATCACAACAAAGGATCCTCAATCAAATCACAAAACAAATCAAAGATTAATCCTCAAATTTATAACAAAATTAGGCAATTTAATAACTTTCGACATTCCTTATCATTATAATCACACATTCCCCAAGTATATAACCAAGATAGGCAATAGAATTCAATCATATTCAAACAATCAAACAATAAGGTAACCAAAACAACTGATGAGGCATAGATCTTATCTCTCACGGAATTTGCAGAAATCTGTTAAAGGATGAGAAAGTTATGCTAGGATTAAGATCAAGGAATTTCTTACGCAAAAACTGACGAATTACGTCTTGAATTTTGATAGGGAAAACTAATCTTCTAATTACCAACCCACAATACCTAGATAGAGAATAGAATGAGCTTTCCAACAAGATATTATTTGAAGAAATCTGAAAAAGGATGAGAGAGTTATGCAAAGATGAAGATCAAGGAATTTCGGCTAGGGTTTATGCAAAAATCAGAAATTGAGAGGAAGGGGATAAAATTTGAAATTTCCAGGTGGGGGGGGTTTGGTATGTTTAGGTATGGTAGGCTGGCCACTCTTTTATAGGTGTCTAAGGAGGTTTAACTAAGAGATAATTTCCTACTTTTAAACTTAGATAAATTAGGATAATGCTTAAAAGATAATCATATTAAAAAGAGTAATTCTATTTAAAAGGAAGAACTATCTAATACTTTAGATAATTGGGAATAAAACTAAGGATAATTAACCAGAATTAAATCAATAAATATTTGGCAACAACCATTTTAGGCCATCACGCATTCATTTATTTAGGGGCAAAATAGTCATTTCAGCTGCACCGGTACCAGAATTCTATTTCTGACCTGTGGACTCAAGGATATCTACCCTATGGAGGATCATGGTCTCATATCCTCCCTTGCAAAAATATTGTCCTCAAATTTTCTGCAAAAGAACTATGGGTTATAGATTTTCGCTGCGTCACTCCACTTCCTAGTCAACCTTGCCATACTAAACAAACACACATGATGTAATTTTCCGTAATAAAATACAAAACCAGAAAAGAGATGATACCTTGGTGGAGAGGCGTACACCAGATGATATGCATATGCTGGAAATAAAACACAAACAAACATACCAAACACAGCAAGCATACACACATATTTTGGCATATGCACATATTTTAGCATACACACAAAAGCACAAAAAAGTATTCAGCAGCACACAACAAATTTCCAGCAACAAGTCCCTCACTTATAGAATGAATATGTCAAGCAAACAACACAGACATTTTCATATTGATGTAGGTATATGCATATGCAAATTTATATATCATTTAAAAAAATACATGCATAATTAAATCAAAGATACATGTATATGCAATCAGAAGAAACATTATCCTAAACCATGCTCCACTACCAAACATGTAAGGACCCAAACCAATCCTACTAGGACTCTCACCATCGTGAAACCCAAATAAACCCTCGCAAGGTCCTATTTGAATCCCACAAGGCTCAAATCACCTAATTATTTATTTTATTGGTTGATTCATATATTATTTAAAGGTTGGAGCATGTTTATACATTAATGCATTTCTGGCTTATATGGAGTGAAAGAAAACATCAGCAGAAGACTTACATTAACACTAAAAATATGTGAAAACATAACACACAAGTCCCATAGAAATCTCAAAACATCAACCAATAGTATTATGCATATTTCAGAAGCAACAAAAAAGAAGAAGAGAGATTGAAAAGCCAGAATGCAAATCCACTCAAGTTCAAAGATATGGCATACACAATTAATAGGAAAGTGGTGTAAATAAAATGCAAATTCGTCCAGCCGTGCAACCTTGCTCTCACACCTTTGGTACCAGCAACAAACACACACCTAAGCCTTCATAGTGGAAGAAAAGAAGGGATGAGATTACAAGAATCTCAGTAGGGTCACAACATCATAAGTGCTAGGGATTCCCGTTCAAACATTTCCCAATAACCAAAAGATCAACACCTAAAACCAGATATGATATCCAATTAATACCACAAGTGTTAATCACACATGATAAGGGCTAAAATCATCACAAGCACACACAATATGAGGGCAAGCCAAATATGGTAGAAAACAAGGGGAAAGACTGAAAATACTTCTTATTCAGAAGCACACAAGCAACCTATAACATAATCTGATTTTTAAAACCATGGTTTGTATCCATCTGCATATGTTGTCCAAGGCTATGCTGCAAAAAGAGTAAAAAAGTTAGACAATCAATATTGCAGCAAACCTTTTAGTTGTCTTCAATATCCAGACTTGAACTGGACAAGGAGCACTCTTGCAACTACGCATACAAGTCATCCTGCCACTAAAATAGGACATCCTAACGTCCAAACTTGATCTGGCCTATAAGGCATGTTGACGTCTAGACTCGAACAGGCCTACAAGGCTTCCTGACTTCCGAACTTAAACCAGCCTACAAGGCATCCAACGAGCTCTTGCTGGGAATAACAACCCATAAACCTCTCGATTCGGTAAGCACCTTTCCTCTCCCTAAGAGCAACAATACTTACCTCGCATGGCCAGCGACAGAAGGATCCTTCAAACAAAACAAAAATAAGTCACATACATATATAAACACATTGTACATGCTGACACAAATCACAACACAAATCAAAGATCAATCCTTATATTCATAACTGAATTAGGCAACCTATAATCACACATTCCGTAAGCATATAACAAAGATAGGAAATAGAATTCAATCATATTCAAACAATCAAATGATAGGGTAACTAAAGGAACCGATGAGGCATAAATCCTACTTCTCACGAGTCTGAATCAGATGCAATCCTCTGCCTTACCAGTAAGATTAGAATCTCCTAAACAATTATAAGACAATGACCACACAACACTAAGCCACAAGATTACTTAATTACAAACCAAAGGCATTAGGAATTCTTACCAATTAACCTACCAAAATCTAGTGATCCGGATGCAACAATATCTTCTCCCTAAATGCATGATATGATGGCCATAAACTCATCACGAAACAACCTGATTATTCACCCTATTTCATCATACAAATTTTGGTAACACCTTAGGGTTTAATATGGTAAATTGAAATTTCATCATTAGAGTAGTTGGGTACTGTAATTTCATGAAATTAAGAAAGGAATAGGTATCAATTAGTCAAATGATTAAAATGAACAAAATTTGAAACCAATAGATAAGTCAATCGATCAAATTTGATAAACATAGGGTTAGGAATAGGGCATGTTGATTTCATATATAGGGTAGATTCAAAGGATAATTCATGATTTTAAAATATGAATGGATGACAAACAATCATACAAATAGAAGGAATAACAACAGAAATCATTTGAAGGAAGAATCACACAATCTTGGCACCAAAATCGACTTATTATGATTTGAATTTTGACGGAAACGAACTAACCTTCTGTTGACCAACCTAAGATAGATAGATTAATCATAGAAAGAGCTTTCCAACAAGCTATTATTTGCATAAATCCGACAAAGGATGAGCGAGTTATGCTAGGATTAAGTTCAAGGAATTTCTTACACAAAACCGACGAATTATGACTTGAATTTCGGCAAGGGAGAATTAATCTTCTGATTACCAGCCTTAAATATCTAGATAGAGAATAAAAAAAGCTTTCCAAAAACCTATTATTCGCTGAAATTCAATAAAGCATGAGAGAGTTTGAGCATGTTTATACAACCTATTATTTGAATTCCACAAGGCTCAAATCACCTAATTATTAATTTTATTGGTTGATTCAGATGCTATTTAAAGGTTGGAGCATGTTTATACAATAATGAATTTCTAGTTTATACGGAGTGAAAGAAAACATTAGTGGAAGACTTATATTAACACTAAAAACAAGTGGAAATATAACACAGAAGTCACATAGGAATCTAAAAACATAAACTAATAGTATCATGCTTATTTCGGAAGCAATAAGAAAGAGGAAGTGGGATTGAAAAGCCAGAATGAAAATCCACACAAGTTCAAAGATGTGGCATGCGCATTAAATATGAAAGGGGAACAAATGAACAGCAAATTCGTCTAGTCGTGTAGCCTTGATCTCACACCTTTGGTATTGTTAGGTAAGGTAGGCTGGCCACTCTTTTATAGGTGTCTAAGGAGGTTTATCTAAAAGATAATTCCTTACTTTTGAGCTTAAATAAGTTATAATAAAGCTTAAAAGATAGTTCTATTAAAAAGAGTAATTCTATTTAAAAGTAAGAATTATCTAATACTTTGGATAATTAGGGATAAAACTAAGGATAATTAACCAGAATTAAAACAATAAATATTTGACAATAACCATTTTAGGTCATCACGCATCCATTTCTTTAGGGACAAAATACTGATTTCAGCTGCACCGAAACCTGAGTTCCATTTCTGACCTATGGACTCCACGACATCTACCTTATCGAGGATTAGGTGTTTCAGCCCGTATGGATTATTTAGCAAAGTATCTAGCCTTTATGGATTGTTTCACCAAGCATGTGTGGTTCACTTTTCCTGATAGTGTCGAGTACTACTTTGAAGGTGATAGGCGAGTTGTTCCAACTTGCATGATTTCCTGGTTTGATGCGAAGTGATTAATAAGCAAGGGATGTACAGCATACCTCGTGCATGTGTACGATATTTCTAAAGAATCCTCGGATCTAGACTCTGTTCCAGTGGTTCGTGAATTTCCAGAAGACAGAGCCGGTTTTCCACCAGGAAGGGAAGTGGAATTCGACAATGAGTTAGTGCTTGGTACGAATCTGATTTCCATTCCTCCGTATCGTATGGCTCCTACGAAAATGAAGGAATTGACAACATAATTGGAAGATTTGTTGGATCGTAGTTTCATCCGACCCAGTGTGTCACCATGGGGAGCACTTGTCATATTCCTAAAGAAGAAAGATGGTTCATTTCGACTATGCATAGACTATCAGCAGTTGAATCGTGTGACCATGAAGAACAGGTACCCTTTTCCATGCATTGATGATTTGTTTGACCAACTCCAGGGTGCAGCTGTATTCTCCAAAATCAATCTTAGTTCGCTGGCCCTTCTCGGTCCTCATGAATGGCTCTCCTTTGCGTGTCAATTTTGTCAAAGGTCCAACAAGCGATGAAAAATTTTCCACAAAATGACGGTAGTATTTATCTAAGCCAAGAAAACTACGAACTTCAAACATAGTTCACGGAGGTTCCTAAGCAACTACGGCTTCAATCTTCTTCAGATCAACTAACATACTTTGGGCAGAAACAATATGGCCCAGAAAACTAACTTCGCGTAAACAGAATTCGTACTTAGAGTACTTTTCGAACAATTGACAATCCCTTAAAACATTCAGCACAGTCTGCAAGTGCTCAGCATGCTCTTCTTCGGATTTTGAATAAATTAGAATGTCATCAATGAAAATTATCACTAATTTGTCCAGGAACATGCAGAACACTCAATTCATCAGGCCTATAAATATGGCTGGTGCATTGGTCAAACTGAATGGCATTACCAGAAATGCGAAGTGGCTGTATCGCGATCTGAACACGGTCTTCGAAATATCAGTATCATGAACTTGCAATTGATGGTATCCTCTTCCAAGATTGATTTTGGATAATACGGCTGCACCCTGGAGTTGGTCAAACTGATAGATACTACCGTCGTTTTGTGGAAAATTTTTCATCGCTTGCTGGACCTTTGACGAAATTGACACGCAAAGGAGAGTCATTCGTGAGGACCGAGAAGGGCCAACAAAGTTTCGAAGAACTGAAAAACCATTTAGTTTCCGCACCAATCATTACTTTACCTACCAGCGGAAAGGAGTATGTGGTTTATAGCGATGCATTGAAATCTAGACTTGGATGCGTATTGATGCAAGACAGGAAAGTTGTTGCCTATGCTTCCCGACAATTATGACCTCATGAAAGTAATTATCCTATGCATGATTTGGAGCTTGCAGCCATGGTATTTTCATTGAAGATATGGTGACATTACTTATACGGAAAGATGTGCTGAGTCTTCACTGATCACAAAAGCCTGATGTATCTCCTTACGCAGAAAGAGTTGAATATGAGATAACAAAGATGGGTGGAGCTGATTAAGGACTACAATCTGATCATCGAATATCATCCTAGAAAAACAAATGTAGTTGCTGATGCCTTAACCCGAAAATTTCATCCTCCTTCTTCATCAATATTGGCTTACATACGCACCCAATACATGCCAATGTTGCTGGATTTGAAAACGACCCATGTGCATCTTGGCACTGATTTTTTTGGTTCATTGTCAGCACAAATCGAAGTCATGCCTACTCTGATTGAGGAGAGCTGAAATTTTTTGAAATTTGGAAGCAATTATCTGATGGTGTTGATGCTATAGCTCGTGATTTCAGAGTATGAGATGACGACTTCCTTGTCTTCAGAATCGGGTATGTGTTCCACAAGATGTTGATATTCGTAATCTTATTTTATCTGAGGCGCATAGTTCGAAGTTCGCTATCCATTCTGGTAGTATAAAGATGTACCGAGATTTAAAGGAGTAGTATTGGTGGCCGAACATGAAGCACCACATTGATGAGTTTGTTGCCCAATGCATCATATGTCAACAAATAAAGATTGAGCATCAAAGACCCGTAGCTCTACTTCAGTCACTTCTAATTCCAGAATGGAAGTGGGAGCATGTCATGATGGATTTTGTGACCGGATTGCCCAGATCTCAGCGAGGATATGATGCCATTTGGGAGATCGTGGATTGATTGACAAAATCTACACACTTTCTTCCCGTACGTGTGGTAGATACACTTGAGAAATTGGTTGTTCATTACTTGGATGAGATTGTTTGATTGCAAGGAGTGCCAGTTTCTATCATTTCAGATCATAACCCTCGTTTCACATCATGATTTTGGGAAAAATTCTAGAATGCGCTGGGTTCAAGAATGAATTTCAGTACAGCATTTCATCGTCAGACTGATGGCCAATTAGAAAGGACGATTCAGACACTCGAAGACATGGTATGTACGAGTGTGCTAGACCAGCATACCGGTTGGGATCGATGCCTGCCGTTAACGGAATTCATTTTCAATGATAGCTTTCACCCAAGCATTGGTATGACACCCTATGAAGCACTATATGGAAGGCGCTGCAGAACACCTATTTGCTAGAATGAAGTAGGCAAAAGACGCCTAGACAATCCGGAATTGATTGATCAAGCAACGGAGCAGTTGAACTTGATTTGACAACGGCTAAAGACAACCCAGGATCGGCAGAAAAACTATGCCAATAATCGACAAAAGGAGCTGGAACTTGCGGTAGGTGACAAAGTGTTTTTTAAGGTCGCCCAGTGGAAAAGTGTCCTTTGTTTCAGCAATGAGGTAAGCTAGCACCTCATTACATTGGTCCGTATGACATTGTCGAGAGGATTGGCCCTGTTGCATAACGACTTGCCTTACCTCCAATATGGAAAGAATTCACAATGCATTTCATGTTTCAATGTTGGGAAAATATGTGCGAGACCCTGCTCATGTGCTCAAAAAATCACTAGTCGAGGTTGCTGAAAACCTATCCTTTCCCGTACAGCCAATTGCCATACTAGATCGGTCAGTTCGTCAGTTTTGCAATGGAAATGAGCCTATGGTACGAGTTGTTTGGCGTAACGGTCAAATCGAGGAACACTCTGGCTTCTGGACTTCTTAGACTCATAATTTAGGGTCTCATATATTCGGATGTAACTATCGGGAAGCATACGCAACGACTTTCCCATCTTGCATCAACATGCATCTAGGCCAAATTTTGATGCATCACTATACACTATGTGAGATCTGAATTTTGAGTCCTAGAAGTCCAGAAGCCAGTGCAGGTGAAAGACAATTTTTATCTTCAAGAAAAGGATGTGTGATGGACAAAATTGGTAAGGAATGTCTAGTAATTATTTCTAGTTTTAATTCCCTTTGGTTTGGTTAATTATTGGTTGATAATTATCTTAGAAAATAAAATCCCTAAAATTAAGGGAGGATAATTACAGAATTTAATGCTGATAATTATCTTACTTTAATCTAACCCTTAAAGTAGGGAAATTAATCCCATAACCATCCTATATATAGAGGAAGCCGGCCACACGTAAACCTTACACAGAAAATATACAAAATTCATCCACCCAAAAACCCTACACCTCCGTACTGCTGCCGAAATTTGCTTGAACTTCAAAATAGCATAACTCTCTCATCGTTTGTTATATTCTTGCAAATAATATCTTTTTGGAAAGCCCTTTCTATCCTCTATCCCATCGTGATGGGTTTTTTTTCTGGAGGTAGGTTTTCTTTATTGTAATTTAGGTCATAATTCAGCGGGATTAGGTTTTAAAATTGTGTGATTCTGCCTTTAATTGATTTCTGTTGTTGTTCTTCTTGTTCGTATGATTGTTTAACATCCTTTCATGATGTAAAATCATGAATTCATCCTTTGAATCTTCCCTATATATGAAATTGGCATGCCCTAACTTTGCCCTATTTGTTGCCTATCTTGATCATTTGATTAACCTATTGGATTCTGATCTTGTTTCTTTTGGTTGTGCATGTTACAAACACCTAATCCTTCCTTGTTAACATGAAATCGCAATCCTATTACCTTGTATGCCTGAAATTGCAATTTTTCGTGTGCTTTATTCTTAGTGTCAAAATTTACATAGTTAATTGGGATGGTAATTCAGGTTGAATCTTGTTAAGTTCTTGGCTATCACATCACACATACAAAGGGATGGCACCTGCGGCATCTGATCACTGGTTTCTAATAGGTTTGGTGAGTGGAATTGGTAAGGTAATAGGGTATTCAATTGGTTATTGAGTATGCATGTTTAGTTTTATTTTGTCTTTGCCTTATGATATTATAGGTGGTTCGGATCCCTTGAATAAAGGTAAAGAAATAGTTTCTTGTTTAGAGACAAGAGAGGTAGGGTCTATGCCTCATCGGTTTCTTTAGAGATCATTGTTGTTTGCTTGTTGATTTCTGCACCTACTTGTATGATAAGTGTATGTGCATATGTTGTAGTGAGTATGCTTGAATTGCGGATCAAGATGTGATCCTCTAGGCTATATCGAACACTTAAGATAGGTTATGAGTGCTTAGTTTGCTTGTGTTGTATGTATTGAACAGGCTGATTGAGTTCTGACAAGATTGAGAATACCCGTTGTAGTGTTGTGCTATGTGCTTATACCTATTTGTATGTAAGGATCCTTTTCCGGTAGCCATTTGGGATAAACGTTAATGCTCATAGGGAGAGGAGAAGTTCTTACTGGTATGGAAGTCGTATGGGTGGCAATCCCAGCATGTGCACGCTGGATGCCTGGTCCTTATGTGGCAAACAGCCTTGTCCTTATGTGGCAAACATCCTTGTCCTTATGTGGCAAGATGCCCTTATCCTTGTGTGGTTTGGATGCCCTTATCCTTATGTGGTTTGGAGCTATGACAAGGACCCAAATCCCATATTCCAAAATTGCTCCTAATGGGACCCTTACTGCCGTGTAACCCAAACAAGCCCGAACTATGACCTATCTGAATCCCACAAGGCTTATCCATCTAGTTCTAATTTTAGTATGTTAATTCCTTTAAGATTTTAATATTTGGAGGATGATAGTGGACAAGAATTCTTGTATCATACGGAGTAAATAAAACATCAACTGAAGTCTTTAAATTTTATCAATGAATCCACATCACACAAGCCCCATAAAGATCTAAAAATCCAGCAAGTAAACCTCCAACATATTCCGAAAATAATTAAGCATAGGAGGAACTTGAAAAACCAGAAAATAGTCCAATCATTGTTTATGTTATATGCGCAAGAAACAAAGGAAACAGGAATGTGAATGTGTTGCAATATCATCCCACCATACAACCTTGATCTTATACACTGGTACCACGAACAACGAATGTACCTAAGCCTGAAAAATGATGAAAACAACAGGATGAGATTACAAGAATCTCAGTACGGTCACAACATTATAAAATCTATAAAAATCACAAACAAAGATCTCCCAAACAACATCAGATCATCCCTACACATCTAAGGATATCACGCAATTCAAGAATCAATCCAAGGTTAGGACCGGAACTAAGGCTGAGGGTGGACTGCAAACATTTCAAAATATCAGAAGTACACAGGCAGGTAAATAATCAATCAATCTCATCCACATAAAAGGCCATCCCCTTCCACCTGTGTTGTCTAAGGCTTTGCTGCACAAAAGGTAAAAGGGTTAGCGCACAGACTAATCAGCAAGCCTATTCATTCTGCCACATAATGACAAGACATCCAAACCACAGAAGGATAAAGGCATCCAAACCACACAAGGATAAGAGCATCTTGCCACACAAGGACAAAGCATTAAGCCACACAAGGACTAGGCATCTAGTGCGCGCAACCTGGGGATTGTCACCCATACCACTCCCATACTAGTAAGAACCTCTCCTATCCTCAAGAGTATCAGAGCTTACCCCGAATGGCCACCGGAAAAGGATCCTGACACAAAAACACGTACAAGTACACACAGACAAGCACAAAACACAATACCACCATAAGGTATCCTCAATCATCTCAAAACACAGTCAGCATGTTCAATACATACAACACATGAAAATTAAGCACACATAACCTATCTCAGATAATGCCTAACTAAGCCTCAAATCAATCCGCAACTCATGCATACATTCCTTCACATATTCGCATACAACAATACAAAGACATGCATCGAAATTAACAACCAACAACAAGATCTCTAGAGAAACCGATGAGGCATGGATCCCAACTCTCTTGTCTTTAAACAAGAAGCTATTCTTTTGGATTTATTCAAAGATCCAAACCACCTATAACATCATAAGGCAAATACAAAACCAAACTAAGCATGCATACTTAATAACCAAGTAAATACTATATTTTCTTATCAATTCCACTCACCAAACCTATTAGAAATCAGTGATCAGATGCCACAGGTGTCTCCCCCATGGATGTGTGATGTGATAGCCAAGAACTTAACAAGAAACAACCTGAATTACCATCCAAATCAATATACAATTTTTGGCACCAAGAATAGAGAAATAGGGCAAGTTGCGATTTCATGTTAACAAGTTATAGGGGTTGCAATTTCATGTTAACAAGGAAGGATTAGGTATTTATAACACATACCATCAAAAGGAACAAGATCAGAAACCAATAGGTTAATCAATTGATCAAGATTAATAACAATAAGGCAAGTGTAGGGCATCCCAATTTCATATATAGGGAAGGTTCAACGGATAAATTCATGATTTTACAATATGAATGGATGCTAAACAATCATATGAACAGGAGGAACAGCAACAGAAATCAACTGAAGGTAGAATCACACAATTGTGGCACCAAAACTGACAAAATATGATTTAAATTTCGATAGTTAAGAACTAACCTCCTGATGACTGGACCTAAGTAGCTAGATAGAATATGGAAAGACCTTTCCAACAAGCTATTATTTGTAAAATTCTGATATAGGATGAGAGAATTATGCTAGTTTGAAAATGAAGGAATTTCAGCAGCAATAGGGAGGTGTAAGGTTCGAGGTTTGACGAATTTTATATATTGTCTGTGTAAGATTTAAGTGTGGTCGGCTTCCTCTTTATATAGGGTGATTATGAGATTAATTTCTCTACTTTAAAGGCTAAATTAAAGTAAGATAGTTATTAGAATTAAATTCTGTAATTATCCTCCTTTAATTTTAGGGATTTTATCTCCTAAGGTAATTATCAACCAATAAGAAACTAAATCAAAGGAAATTTAACTCAGAAATAATTACTAGATATTCCATACCATTTTCGGCCATCACACATCTACTTATTAAGGGGTAAAATAGTCATTTCACCTGCATTGGCTTCTAGGCCTCTAGGACTCAAAATTCGGGGTCTCACACACTATATACTCTTTTCCACTCACCGGCAATGTAAAGATAGGTGTAGAAACCAACCTGATTTTCAGCTCCTCAAAACTTTGCTGATATTTTTCGGACCACACAAACGGCTCACCTTTGTGCGTCAATCATATCAAAGGTCCTATTAGCGATAACAAAATTTTCCACAAAGCAACGGTAACATCCAGCTAGCCCAAGAAAACTGCGAACTTCAGACACACTTCGTGGAGATTACCACGAAACAACGACTTCAATCTTCTTAGGATCAACAAGAACACCCTGGGAAGAAATGATGTGGCCAAGGAACCAACCTCACCTAACCAGAATTCACAGTTTGAGTACTTTTCATATTGCTACCATTCTCTCAAAATTTGCAATACAATTGTAAGACCCCGAATTTTGAGTCCTAGAAGTCCAGAAGCCAGTGCAGGTGAAAAGACGATTTTGCCCCTGAAGAGAAGGATGTGTGATAGCCGGAATTGGTAAGATTGTTCAGTAAATTAATTTGCTTCTGATTCCTTTTGATTTAGGATCTTATAGATGGGTAATTGTTTTAGGAAACATCCTTTAAGGTAGATAGTTACCTTATTTGATTAAGGAAGGTAATTTAAGAGTTTTGATTATTTGGTAAGTTGTATTGAATTGATAGATTGATTAAAAGTAGTAAACCTAATTCTACACTCATTCAATATAAATAGGAAGCCAACCCCACAAAAGTTTCCCCTAAAACCTTACAAAACTCGTATAGGCTTAAAACCCTATACCTCCCATTAGCCGTCAGAATTTGCAGAAACTTTAAACTAGCATAACTCCCTCATAGTTCATTGGATCTCTGCGAATAATAGCTTGCTGGAAAGCTCTCTTCATCCTCTTTCCAACCATCGTTTTATTTTCTTCGGGAGATTAGTATTTTGTTGTCTAATGTTACTTTGAAAATCGGCGGCCGCGTTAGGTTTCTGCCAAATCTTCTTGAATTTCAAAATAGCATAATTTTTACTCGTTTGTTGGAATCTTGCAAATAATATATCGTCGGAAAGCTCTTTTCATTCTCTTTCCAAAACTATGTTAATCACAGTTTGGATGTAAATACTTCATTGTTTTAGGTTAAGACGAAATTGTCTTATGCCCTACTTTTAGCAATAGGTTTTGCATAGTTAATTGGAATGGTAAATGCAGGTTGAATCTTGATAAGTTCCTGTCTATCACATCACACATCCAAGGGAGAGGCACCTGCAACATCTGATCACTGGTTTTCTGATAGGTTTGGTGAGTGGTACTGGTAAGGAATAGAGTATGCAATTTATTTTTGGATATGCATGTTTAGTGGTTTTATCTTTGTGTGGTGATGATTTAGGTGGTTCAGATTTACTTGATAAAGGCAAAGGAGTAGCTTCTTGTTCAGAGACAAGGGAGGTAGGATCTATGCCTCATCGGTTTCTCCAGAAACCCCCGCTCTTATCTGATGTTTTTGTTATCTGTCTTTGTTGTATTGTTTACGATTGGATTATATGGTGAGAATATGAAATCCGGAATGAGATATGAATCTCCTAGGCTGTATAGAACCCCTGAGTTAGGGATTGAGTGCCTGGAATGCTATTGTTATATGCATTGGTTGTGTTGATTATTTCCTGACATGATTGAGAATACCTTGTTGTGGTATTATGTTTTGTACTTACCTGTGTGTGCTTGTACGTGTTTGTTTGTCAGGATCCTGTTCCGCTGGCCAGGAAGGGTAAGAACCGATGCTCCTAGGGAGAGGAGAGGTTCTTATCGATTTATGGGAGGTGTATGGGTGATGAACCAGCAAGTGCACGCTGGATATCTGTCCTTGGTGGCCGGATCCTTGTCTTGCGAGACAGGAAGCCCACTTCTGTGTGATTTGGGGATGCCCTAGTTGCGACTAAGGGAAGACTTGTTCCATGAGGGGCTAGTCGACTTATCCTTGCGAGGATAAGGTGAAAGGCTTACTGATTAGTTTGTGTGTTAACCATCTACCATTTGTGCAGTAAGTCTTGGACAACACAGGTGGAAGGGGATGGCCTTTCTTCATCATTGAGTGTAATTTTGTTGTATTTCACCTGCCTGTGTACTTCTGAACTTTCGGAAGTGTAGTCCTCCCTCAGCCATGATCTCGGCCTTAACCTCTTTATGTTTATTGTTGAATTGCGTGATCCCTTTAGTTATTTAGGGAATGATCTTATGTGAATTCGGGAGATTTGTGTTTAGGGATTCTGTAGATCTTATGATGCTGCGACCCTACTGAGATTCTTGTAATCTCATCCTATTGTTTTTACCATTTTTCAGGCTTAGGTACACCCTCTGTTCGTGGTACCGGTGTGTGAGATCAAGGCTGCATGGCGGGGCGATATCGCATCATAAACACTTACCTGTTACATGCGCAAATAACTTGAAAGATTGGATGATGTTCTGGTTTATTTTTGAGCATTCGTTTGGCTTGCTATATCCGGAAATTGTTGATGAATTGCTTGCTGGTTATTTGGATCCCTATGGGACTTGTGTGTTATGAACCCAATGGATTGATTTAAGACTTCCGCTGATGATTTTATTTACTCCGTATGTTACCAGAATATGTGTCCAATAGCATGCTCCAATTGATTGATAAGCAACAAAATAAATAAGCTTAAAATCGGTATCCTAGGAATAGCCTTGTGAAATTCTAATAGATCTTAGGTGTCGCTGAGACTTATTTGGGTTTCACGGCGGTAATGACCTTAATAGGAGCAATTAATAAAGGTTTAGAAATTAGGGTCGTTACAAGTGTGGTAGCGGAGCATGGTTTAGTTTGATAACTTGTTATTTGCTGACTTATTTGTTGATGTGTTAATTGATCTTTAGTATGCCTTAATTTGTTTGAGTGGATGATTAGCTATGTTTCTTGTCATTACAAAATTAATATGTATATGCGTGATTATGTGCGTTGCCGGATGAGGTGTGCTTGATGTTTGCTATGATGTTTGTTAATTTCCGAATGTGCATAGCATATGTGCATATGATTTTCGAAACTTGTATAATGTTTTCCAGCATATGCGTATCGTCCGGTGCATGCCTCTCCACCAGGTACCACTCCTATTCCTAGTATTGTGTTTAGTGTTTGTTTGAGTAACAAAGGTACACTTGTGTAGTATGGCACGCTCGAGGCAACAAAAGGACCAACGGGGTAGGTTTGAAATTCGGAATGAACAGCAACCTGTTGAGCCGAATGCACAAAATGAGCAAGAAGAGCAAGCTGAGTCTGGAAACCAACCTGAGACACCATTCGCACCAGGCATTGATCCTGTTATGGCACAAATCTTAAACGTGTTACAAGGAATTGCTGCAAATCAGCAGCGAATGGAGGCACAATTTCAGAATGCTCTTGCGCCTACACCAGGACCTATTCCTCCACTTGAACCTGTACAAGAACCTGTACAGCCGGCACAACAGAAGGAGACAGAGAGACTTCCCGTCATGATTACAAAATTTCTGAAGGAAGCTCGACAACTTGGATGTAAAGATTTCGGTGGTTCAGCTGGAGCCGCAGCCGCTCGGGAGTGGATGGATACCTTATGCCGAGTATCCTTGTTCCTGCGTATCTCTGATGACGACAAGGTTGCCATTGCTACATTCTTACTTGAGGGAGAAGCCCTCGCTTGGTGGACATCTGTGAGCTTGCGATTTGGCGATCGCTTGCCGACGTGGGAAGAATTCCGGTATGAATTTGACGAAAGATTTTATACGAGATTCCATAAAAGTGAGCAGCGGCAGGCATTTTATAAACTGGAACAAGGCACCCGTTCAGTGCTGGAATATGAGAAGGTGTTGAGGGAGTTGTCCCGTTTTGCACCTGAAGAAGATCGTACACCGTACCAGCTGGCGAGACGATTTCAGGATGGGTTGAGTGTTGAACTTAAAACCATCGTCGGTACGACACCAGTGTAGAATTTGCAAGAACTAATAACTGCCGCAATAGAAGCTGAAAAGATTGTGCAAATCAGGAAGCCACCTGCAGCTACTAGTGGCGGATCCTATAGGCATGATTCAAGGTTCAATCGAAGAAGGGGACCCTATCCCTTACGGTCTCATCCTCCACGGACCAGTGACAATGGGAGCACCAACAGGAGGAACTTTTCTGGTTCCAATTATACTGGATTGTCATGGCAGAATCCGCAACGGCAATGCTACAACTGTGGCGAGAAGGGTCTTGTTCGGGCCGCATGCCCAAAACGGCTAATTCCAGGGGTATCTAACACCAGCCAAAGTGGGAATGTCAACCCTGCTAGACCACCAGCACGCGCACCTGAAGGGCCACCAAACGGATCATCAAGTGAGGCGCAACCAAGACCAACAAGGCTCTTCACTTTGACTGATGCCGAGGCTAGTCCTGATGTTGTGACAGGTACTATTTCAATCTTTTCTCAAAACGCTAAAGTTTTATTTGATCCAGGAGCAAATAGATCGTTCGTGAGTCGAAGGATAGCACTTAGCGCAGATCGTCCTCTATCTCCCTTGACTCCTCCTATTGCGGTTCTAACTCCATTGGGAGAGCAACTGATTTGTGATCTGGTCTATATTGGCTGTGTTATACGTGTGGGATCAAATGTGTTTGAAGTGGATCTAATTCCACTAGACATCAAGGAGCTGGATGTGATTTTAGGCATGGATTGTCTGGCAAAGTATCAAGCCCGTGTGGAGTGTTTCACCAAGCGGGTGTGGTTCACATTTTCTGATGGTACCGAATACTGTTTTGAAGGCGATAGGCGAGTTGTGCCAACTTGCATGATTTCTTGGCTTAAGGCGGAACGATTGATCAACAAAGGATGTACAGCGTACCTTGCGCATGTACAGGATATTTCTAAAGAATCTTCAGATCTGAATTCTGTTCCTGTGGTTTGTGAATTTCCGGAAGTATTTCCAGAAGACATAGCCGGATTGCCACCAGCAAGGGAAGTAGAATTCGGCATTGAGTTTGTGCCAGGTACAAATCCGATTTCCATTCCTCCGTATCGTATGGCTCCTGCGGAAATGAAGGAACTAAAGACGCAGTTGGAAGATTTGCTGGATCGTGGCTTTATTCGACCTAGTGTGTCACCCTGGGGAGCACCTGTGTTGTTCGTGAAAAAGAAAGATGGTTCGCTGCGATTGTGCATTGACTATCGATAGCTGAACCGCGTGACCATGAAGAACAAATATCCCTTGCCGCGCATTGATGATTTATTTGACCAACTCCAAGGTGCAGCGGTATTCTCCAAGATTGATCTCAGATCTGGATACCATCAATTGCGAGTTCGTGATGCTGATGTCCCGAAGACCGCATTCAGATCGCGATATGGCCACTATGAATTTCTGGTTATGCCATTCGGCTTGACCAATGCACCAGCTGTATTTATGGATTTGATGAATCGTGTGTTCCGCGAATTCCTGGATAAATTTGTGATTGTCTTCATCGACGACATTCTGATTTACTCAAAGTCAGAAGAAGATCATGTTATGCACTTGCGGCTTGTGCTTCAAATTCTGAAGGACCGGCGATTGTTTGCCAAATACTCAAAATGCGAATTCTGGTTACGTGAGGTTAGTTTCCTTGGCCATATTGTTTCTGCACAAGGTGTGTTTGTTGATCCAAGGAAGATTGAAGCCGTGACTGCTTGGGAACCTCCGCGAAGTGTGTTCGAAGTTCGTAGTTTCCTTGGTTTAGCAGGTTACTACCGTCGCTTTGTGGAAAATTTTTCATCACTTGCCGGACCATTGACAAAATTGACACGCAAGGGTGAGCCGTTCGTATGGAATGAAAAGTGCCAGCAAAGTTTCGACGAGTTAAAGAATCGGTTAGTTTCTGCACCTATCCTTACCTTACCTATTTGCGGAAAGGAATATGTGGTTTACAGCGACGCGTCGAAATCCGGACTTGGATGTGTATTGATGCAAGATGGGAAAGTCATTGCCTACGCTTCAAGGCAATTGCGACCGCATGAGATGAACTACCCTACACATGATCTAGAACTCGCAGCCGTGGTCTTTGCTTTAAGAATATGGCGACATTATTTATACGGCGAGACGTGTCGAATCTTTACTGATCACAAAAGCCTGAAGTACCTTCTTACACAGAAAGAGTTGAATATGAGACAACGAAGATGGATGGAACTAATTAAGGACTACGATTTGATCATCGAATATCATCCTGGAAAGGCGAATGTTGTGGCTGATGCCCTTAGCCGAAAGTGTCATCCTTTTTCCCCAACAATTCTGGCTTATATGCGCAATCATTATCTGCCAATGATGTTAGAATTGAAAACTAATCGTGTGCATCTTGGCACCGATTTCTCTGGTTCGTTGCTAGCACGGATTGAAGTCGCACCTACCATAATTGAGGAGATCCGGAATCAACAGTTGGAGGATCCGAAGCTTGCTGAAATTCGGAAGCAACTTGCTGATGGTGTTGATGCTATAGTTCGTGATTTCAGAATACGAGATGACGAAGTTCTAGTCTTCAGAAACCGGGTATGTGTTCCACAAAATATTGATCTTCGTAATCTTATTCTATCAGAGGCGTATAGTTCGAAGTTTGCTATTCATCCTGGAAGCACAAAGATGTACCGAGATTTGAAGGGCCAGTATTGGTGGCCTAACATGAAGCGACATATTGCTGAATTTGTTGCTCGATGCCTCGTATGTCAACAAGTAAAGATTGAACATCAAAGACCTGCTGGTTTACTTCAATCGCTTCCGATTCCAGAATGGAAGTGGGAGCACATTACAATGGATTTTGTTACCGGTTTGCCTAGATCACAGCGAGGATACAATGCCATTTGGGTGATCGTGGATCGACTGACAAAATCTGCACACTTTCTTCCTATACATGTGACAGATACACCAGAAAAATTGGCTATTCGTTACTTGGACGAGATTGTTCGTTTGCATGGAGTACCAGTTTCTATTGTTTCAGATCGTGACCCTCGTTTCACTTCACGATTCTGGGAGAAATTCCAGAATGCACTGGGTTCGAGATTGAAGTTCAGTACAGCATTTCATCCCCAAACCGATGGTCAATCAGAAAGGACAATTCAGACACTTGAAGATATGCTACGTGCGAGTGTATTAGACCAGCAAACCGGCTGGGATCAAAGCTTACCATTGGCGGAATTTGCTTACAACAATAGCTTTCATGTAAGCATCGGTATGGCACCCTATGAAGCACTTTATGGGAGACATTGCAGAACTCCTATTTGCTGGAATGAAGTAGGCGAGAGACGCCTAGACAATCCAGAATTAATTGACCAAGCAACAGAACAATTGAGCTTGATTCGACAAAGGTTAAAAGCAGCACAAGATCGGCAGAAAAGCTATGCCAACAATCGACGAAGGGATCTGGAATTTGCGGTAGGAGACAAAGTGTTTTTGAAAGTCGCCCCATGGAAAGGAGTCCTTCGTTTTCAGCAGCGAGGTAAGCTAACACCTCGCTACATTTGTCCTTACGACATTGTGGAAAGAATCAGCTCTGTTTCATACCGACTTGCACTACCTCCGAATATGGAAAGGATACACAATGTATTTCACGTTTCAATGCTAAGAAAGTATATACGAGACCCTGCTCATGTGCTTAAGGAACCGCCAGTAGAAGTTGAAGAAGACCTATCCTATCCCGTACAGCCAGTTGCCATACTAGACCGGTCAGTTCGACAGCTTCGCAGTCGAAGCGTACCTATGGTACGAGTTGTTTGGCGTAATGGCCAAATTGAGGAGCAGTCTTGGGAGACTGAGGAGTCTATGCATGCAAAATATCCTTACTTGTTTGACTAGGTACTAATGTTTAAAATTTCGAGGACGAAATTCTTATAAGGAGGGGAGGATGTAAGACCCCGAATTTTGAGTTCTAGAAGTCCAGAAGCCAGTGCAGGTGAAAAGACGATTTTGTCCCTGAAGAGAAGGATGTGTGATAGCCAGAATTGGTAAGATTGTTCAGTAAATTAATTTGCTGAACGATTCCTTTTGATTTAGGATCTTATAGATGGGTAATTGTTTTAGGAAACATCTTTTAAGGTAGATAGTTACCTTATTTGATTAAGGAAGGTAATTTAAGAGTTTTGATTATTTGGTAAGTTGTATTGAATTGATAGATTGATTAAAAGTAGTAAACCTAATTCTACACTCATTCAATATAAATAGGAAGCCAACCCCACAAAAGTTTCCCCTAAAACCTTACAAAACTCGTATAGGCTTAAAACCCTATACCTCCCATTAGCCGTCAGAATTTGCAGAAACTTTAAACTAGCATAACTCCCTCATAGTTCATTGGATCTCTGCGAATAATAGCTTGCTGGAAAGCTCTCTTCATCCTCTTTCCAACCATCTTTGGATTTGCTTCGGGAGGTTGAATCTTGTTTAATTTCCGGCTATCACATCACACATCCAAGGGGGAGGCACCTGCAACGTCTGATCACTGGTTTTCTGATAGGTTTGGTGGTTCAGATTTACTTAATAAAGGCAAAGGAGTAGCTTCTTGTTCAGAGACAAGAGAGGTAGGATCTATGCCTCATCGGTTTCTCCAGAAACCCCCGCTCTTATTTGATGTTTTTGATACCTGCCTTTGTTGTATTGTTTGTGATTGGATTGTAGGGTGTGAATATGCAATCCGGAATGAGATATGAATCTCCTAGGCTGTATAGAACCCCTGAGTTAGGGATTGAGTGCCTGGGATGCTATTGTTATATGCATTGGTTGTGTTGATTATTTCCTGACATGATTGAGAATACCTTGTTGTGGTATTATGTTTTGTACTTGCCTGTGTGTGCTTGTACGTGTTTGTTTGTCAGGATCCTGTTCCGCTGGCCAGGAAGGGTAAGAACCGATGCTCCTAGGGAGAGGAGAGGTTCTTATCGATTTATGGGAGGTGTATGGGTGATGAACCAGCAAGTGCACGCTGGATATCTGTCCTTGGTGGCCGGATCCTTGTCTTGCGAGACAGGAAGCCCACTTCTGTGTGATTTGGGGATGCCCTAGTTGCGACTAAGGGAAGACTTGTTCCATGAGGGGCTAGTCGACTTATCCTTGCGAGGATAAGGTGAAAAGCTTACTGATTAGTTTGTGTGTTAACCATCTACCCTTTGTGCAGTAAGTCTTGGACAACACAGGTGGAAGGGGATGGCCTTTCTTCATCGTTGAGTGTGATTTTGTTGTATTTCACCTGCCTGTGTACTTCTGAACTTTCGGAAGTGTAGTCCTCCCTCAGCCATGATCTCGGCCTTAACCTCTTTATGTTTATTGTTGAATTGCGTGATCCCTTTAGTTATTTAGGGAATGATCTTATGTGAATTCGGGAGATTTGTGTTTAGGGATTCTGTAGATCTTATGATGCTGCGACCCTACTGAGATTCTTGTATTCTCATCCTGTTGTTTTTACCATTTTTCAGGCTTAGGTACACCCTCTGTTCGTGGTACCGGTGTGTGAGATCAAGGCTGCATGGCGGGGCGATATCGCATCATAAACACTTACCTGTTACATGCGCAAATAACTTGAAAGATTGGATGATGTTCTGGTTTATTTTTGAGCATTCGTTTGGCTTGCTATATCCGGAAATTGTTGATGAATTGCTTGCTGGTTATTTGGATCCCTATGGGACTTGTGTGTTATGAACCCAATGGATTGATTTAAGACTTCCGCTGATGATTTTATTTACTCCGTATGTTACCAGAATATGTGTCCAATAGCATGCTCCAATTGATTGATAAGCAACAAAATAAATAAGCTTAAAATCGGTATCCTAGGAATAGCCTTGTGAAATTCTAATAGATCTTAGGTGTCGCTGAGACTTATTTGGGTTTCACGGCGGTAATGACCTTAATAGGAGCAATTAATAAAGGTTTAGGAATTAGGGTCGTTACAACAATCCACATGTGCTCAGTATGCTCCGCTTTTGTCTTTGAGTAAATCAGAATATCGTCGATGAAGACTATCACAAATCTATCTAGGAACTTATGGAATACCCTGTTCATCAAGTCCACAAACACGACTAGTGCATTGGTCAAAGCAAATGGCATAACAAGGAACTCATAGTGGCCATAATGTGATCTGAAAGCTGTCTTTGGTACACTTGCCTCACAGACACACAACTGATGGTATCCAAACCCTAGATCGATTTTAGAGAACACGACTGCTCCTTCTGGTTAATCAAACAAGTCGTCTATGCACGGAAAGGAGTACTTGTTCTTCACTGTCACATAGTTTAACTACTGATAATCGATACACAACCAAAACGAACCATCTTTCTTCTTTACGAACAGAACTGGTGCTCCCCAAGGTGACATATTAGGCTAAATGAAACTACGATCTAGCAAATCTTCCAACTGCGTCTTCAATTCTTTTATTTCTGCTAGAGCCATATGGTATAGTGGAATAGAGAAAGGACTCATATAGGATAACGTCTCGATACCGAACTCGACTTCTCGACCTGGTGGCAAACTGGCTACATCTTCTAGAAATACATCCAAGAATTCACGAACCACGGGAACAAAACTCAGGTTTGAAGACTCCAAGGAAGTGTCATGCATATGCATAAGGTATACTGTGCATCCCTTGGTGATCAATCTCTTCGCAATAAGCCAGGAAACCATACAAGTCAGAACAACTTGCCTATCATCATCAAAACAATACTTGGAACCATCTGGAAGGCTGAACCACACACGCTTTGTAAAGCATTCCATCCGGGCTTCATATTTTTTCCAAACAATCCATGCCTAAGGTCACATCCAGCTCTCCAATGTCTAATGGAATCAAATCCACTTCAATCACGATGGAACAGACCACCATTGTGCACTATAAGAGGTTTCTTTTTAGAACCATCTTCTCAACTTCATAGGATGCAACGATTAGCTCCTGAAAAATTCTGCCTGGGTGTCGTGCCAACGATGGTTTTGATATCAGTGCTCAAACCATCCTGAAAATGTCGCACAAGATGGGACAGAGTGTGGTCCTCCTTTGGTGCAAAATAGGACAACTCTCACAGCTCATTTTTTGAACTCCATAACAGAGCGAGTACCCTATTTAACCCTATAGAAAGTTTATTGTTGTTCATTCCTGTGAAACCTAGTGTAGAACCTTTCATTGAACTTGTCCCAAGTTGGCAAACAATCTCTGAATCTCAAGCTAACACTAGTCCACCACGTAAGTGCCTTTCTCCCAAACAAGAATGTGGCGATGAAAACTTTATCATCATCGGTAATCTACAAGAACAAAGAAACATGGCACAAAGTATCAATCCCCTCTCTGACTGCAGCAGCACCTGCTGAACCATTGAAGTCTTTGCAACCCAACTGGCGGGCTTCTTTCAAAAACTTAGAGATCACAACAGGAAGTCTCTCAGGTTCTCTCACATTTGTTGGCTGAATCGTGGCAAGAGGTGGGATAGGTTCTAGTCCCGGCGGTGCAGGCTCATGTCGGCCTAGTGCCTCAACATGTTGGTGCCCAGTGATACCATGCAACATATATTGCATTGAAGCCAAAATCTGGACTAACACGAGGTCCTGAGCTAGTGCGGCTCAATTTTCTTTCTGAACTGGTGCAGCCTGTTCGCCTGACTACTCAACCTGAATCTAGGGCTCAACTTGCTCAACCTACTCATTTTGCTTGACCTTCTCAACCGGCTACTCATTCCTATCCCAACAGACCCTCTTAACACTACATATCCTAGTTGACCTTGTCATACTCAACAAACGCACATGATATAATTCTCCAATATATAAACATAAATGCATAACCGGTAAAAGAAAATGGTACTTGGTGGAGGGACATACACTGGACAATGTGCATATATGCATACAAGAAATAGAACACACATATGCATATAAAACACAGCAAATCATAGCATATCTCGGCACAACAAAGCACAAACGAAGCAAAAACACATATCAACAAGCAAAACACACAACCATGCTAAACATACAACCATGCTAAACATACAACCATGCTAAACATATAACCATGATCCGCTACCACCTTTTTAAGGAACCAAACTCAACCTATAAGGACCCTTACCGCCTGAAACCCGAACAAGCCCTCTAAAGGTCCTATTTGAATCCCAAAAGGCTTTAAATTATTAGTTATTAAATTCATTAGTTAATTAAGTTGGCTTTAAGGTTGGAGCATGCAATTTCATTAAGTAAAATTCTGGCATAAAACGAAGTTAAAGAAAACATCAGCGAAAGACTTTAATTTAAGCAAACATGAATCCAGTGGAAACATAACACATAACTCTCAAAGGAAACTCAATCAGCAAGCATTTGTTCATGTCAGTATGCGGAAATAAGGACAAAAGATGGAAAGCCAGAAAAATTAAATTGAATGTGCAATGCAATAGTCCCGTCGTGTAGCCCTGATCTCACACATCTGTACTACTAGCAAAACACCAACCTAAGCCTGAAAAAGGAGAGAAACAACGGAATGAGATTAAAAGAAACTCAGTAAGGTCGCAACATCATAAGATCTGCGGAAACTTAAACAAACTTCTCCCGATCAACATATAAATCTCATATACATTTATAATAAGCCCCAAAAAAATCAGTCAATCAAACACAACAATATAAGGGCTGATTTTATCAAAACAACGGGGAAGACTCAAAACACTTTGTAGGCAACCATCATATAAGGGAAACCAGAAGCACACTGGCAGCTCAATAAGATGTCAAAACCAATTGATTATCCCCTACAACCTGCGTTGTCCAAAGTTGTGATGAAAAAAGAAAAAAACAAACAAACTTACCGTAAGCTTTCATACATCCCTACCGGCATAAGGACATCTTGCCAGACAAGGATAGGGGATCCTGCAAAACATCCTGGGCTAAATACTGAACAATATGTAGGGCACCCCATGTCCGAACTCAAATCGGCATAGAGGCATCCCGCGTGCATTTTCTGGTGAACAATCACCATATAACTCCTAGTTCATTAAGCACCTCTCTTCTACCTCATGAGCATCAATACTTACGCCGTATGGCCACCGAAAAGAAGATCTTGACACTCATACGCATATATCCTGACAACACAATGCACAAACCAATACATAATGAACCAATCCAAAATATGGCAATTCTAAATCCTAAATAGTTCCAAAATTACCAAAGAATCAATGCCACAATCTGCTATCATGCATATACTATTAAACAAACCGAAATCAAAGAAACAAGCAATCTAATTTCCAGAGAAACTGATGAGGTATAGGTCTTACCTCTCACATTTTTGAATAAGAAGCTACTCCTTTGCTTTTACCACAAGGATTAGAAACACCTGAACAATTATTAGGTAAAGACAACACAAAACTAAGCATGCAACAAGAAAATAGAAAAAATGAAGGATAACTTATGGTCCTTACCAATCTTACTCACCAAAACCTACCAAAACCAATGATTAGATGCAGCAATAACCTCTCTCTGATCATATGAAGTGATGGCCAAGAATCCAACATATTTCAACCTGATTATCCATTCCCTTACTAGTGTTTAATTTGACAACACTTAGGGTTTTAAGAGGCAATCATGATTTTCAAGAATAACAAGAAAAAAGGTTGCGATTTTGTCAAATTAAACAGGGAATAGGTATCAGATGTTCATACGAAAGACAAGGAACAAGATTCAGAATTATCTGAAGAAGTACAAAATTTGGCACAGACACAATAAAGGGAAACTCAACATGAACTTATTTAAAAACAACTAGGCTTCTAAATGTGAATTCAAGCAAGAAAGATACAGCACGAAGAGAGGAATCCAACAAGCTATCACACGTAACAATCTGATGAAGGAGGGGAAGTTTTGGAACTTTTGATAATGATGGTCTATGTCTCGGCCACAAGGGAAGAAAGGGGAAGAAAACTTGTATTTATGAAGAAACAAAGAGAGAATGAGAGTGTGAAGAATGGGGTGGCTTGCCTATGCTTATATAGGTGTATGAAGGATAGACTTTCCTTACTTTTAAACTTAAAGGATAAGATAAGTTTTAAGCTTAAAAGATAATTATCCACTTAAGGTAAAAAAAATTATCTAATACTTTGGATAATGTGGATTTAAAGTAAGGATAATTAACACATTATCTGAATAAAATTAGAAAAAATTCGGAAGTAAACCTTTAAAGGTCATCACAAAATAAGTCATCAGGAGCAAAATGGTTATTTCTGCTGCACCGATCCCTAGGTGCCATTTCTGACACACGAAATTGTAGGATATCCAACCCACCGAAGATCAAGGTCTCATAAATCTGACTGGACCTGGGCATGCAACTTCGATTTGCTAGACTATTTTGCTATCTCGCCGGCAACAACGCCAAATTTGATATGATGTGTTTGTCACTCCAAATTAGCTCCTTTAATTGTATGATAGCACGTGGTGAAGTGAATCAAAATTAATCTTCGAAAATGACCTCGTTCTGTGCTGCCTCAAGAACTCATCAATCTCGTCTCGATGTTGCCAAAGATTGGATTGACTCTCCTAACTAGTCTTACCAGGAGGGTCTCCTTTCCAATGAACCATATACTCCACATGGTTCATGTGCTTCCCGCTCACACGCTTTGATAAAATCTCATCAAGGTGTTTGTCATGAGTCTTGATGGCTGCAAGCTCGACCCTTCTATTGAGAGATTCCGCCACCAAATTCGCCTTCTCTGGCTTATACTCAAGTATGTAATCAAACTCTGCTAAGAAATCTTGCCACCTCGCTTGCTTCGGCGATAGCTTCTTCTGCGAAAGGAAGTAGATTGTGGCAATGTTGTCATTCTTGACAACGAACTTGTTCCCCAGCAAGTAATGTCTCCAAACTCGCAAGCAATGCACCACAGCTGTCATCTCCTTCTCTTGCACCGTGTATCGCCTCTTGGTATCATTCAGCTTGCAGCTCTCATAAGCAATTGGGTGGCCTTCTTGCATCAAGACACCACCAATCGCAAAATCTGAAGCATTCGTTTGTACCTCGTATGGAAGTAGGTGGTTAGGCATGGCTTACACCGGCTCCTCCACAATGGCTGCCTTCAGAGTATCGAATGCCTCTTGGCATCCACTTGACCAATCCCATGCCTTGTTCTTCTTGAATAACTCGGTCATGGGTGTGGCAATGGAAGAGTACCCTCATATGAACCGCCGATTGTAATTGGCCAACCCCAAGAAGGAACGAAGATTCGTGACCTTCTTTGGTGGTTGCCAATTCTTGATATCTTGGCACCATCCATTTTGATCCTTCCTCCGCCCACTATGTGGCCAAGGAAAGTCACTTCTTGTTTTGCAAATGCACACTTTTCCCGCTTGACATACAACTCATTGTCCCTCATAGCTTGAAACACCATTCTTATGTGTTGGATGTGCTCTTCAAGTATATGGATGTATATCACTATATCATCCAAATATACAACAACAAAGCAGTCCAAGAACTTTGTGGAGTACTTTGTTCATTAGTGTGAAAAAGGTAGCAGGTGCATTTGTTAAACCAAATGGCATGACCAAGAATTCATAAGAACCATACCGTGTGACACATGCGATCTTGGCCTCATCTCCCTTTACTATGCGGACTTGATAGTAGCCCGACCTCAGATCCAACTTGGTGTACCATCTCGCATCCCCAAGTTGATAGAACAAGTCAGCAATGAGGGAATGAGGTACTTGTACTTAACAGTTACCTTATTCAAGGCCCGACAGTCGATGCACAATCTCAGCGACCCATCTTGCTTCATTTGGAAAAGCACCGGTGCTCTGTAAGGTGCTTTAGATGGTTGGATAAAGCCTGCATCCAACAACTCCTTCAGCTGCCTCCATAATTCAGTTAACTCCGGAGGTGCCATTTTATAAGGGGCTCTCGCAGTTGGTTTGGCCCCGACTTCTATCTCGTTGGCATGGTCTACCTCCCGTATGGGTGGTAACTTCTTCGGGAGTTCCTTGGGCATCACATCGGCAAACTCCCCAAGAACTTCCATAACTTGGATGGGTAGATCGTCATCAGCAGTTGTGCCTTCATCTATCACCAAGGTAGTTAGAAATGTGGGTTCTAGCTTCCTTACTCCCTTCTTCAGCTGCATGGATGATAGTGTTTTTGCCTTCAGCTTCTTCTCTTGAGCAACAGGTACCACGCAACACTGGCTCCCTTCCGAAAGTATAGGGTGTTTGTACAAGACACTGAGACTGCTCTCGTCCGATCCAAGAACTGCATCCCTAACGCAATTGGAAAATCATCCATAGGAGCAATGGAGATGTCAAGTTTACTTTTTCATTCTCCCATTAGTAGCTCGACCCCTCGGGCTACTCCAAATATTAGCTGAGCTTTAGTGTTCAGCGTCTTCAGCCAGCCTTTCTCCTCTTTGAACTTGAAGCCAAGTCGTTGTGCTTCCTCCTTCTTCATGAAATTGTGAGTGGCATCAATATCGATCAATGCACGGGACTCCCTCCCTTACACGGTCTAGCAAACATTCTCCGAACTTGCTCCACCTTGGCATCTTTGGTTGAGGCTTTAACGGCACTCAACAATTGCATAGAACTCATTCTTGGTGCTTACATCTCTTCGTCCTCCATAGGAATGGCTGCCAGCTTGTTCCTTATCGGGCAATCCACAGCTCTATGTGGCCCCTCGCATAGAAAGCATGAGAGTTTGGGTCTCTCGCCCTTGCCCCGATTTTCACCTCCCCCTTGTGTGGGTTTGGCTGGACGGAATGATTTGAAGGACCTGAAAGGCTTGTCCATTCCCTCCTTAGTTTCATAGACTGCTCCTTCCTTGTAGTTGCGGAAACTCTTAAGCTTAGGTGGGCTTGAACCCTCGGGCTTTCTCTCGAATTCCGCCAAGGATTCAGCCTCGGTGATCACATCGTTGAGCTCCTTGAAATTGCGTCGATAAAGCTCCAGCTTGGCCCAACTTTGTAGGCCTCCTAGAAACATGTATATGGCCTCCGTCTCGGGCATGTCTGGGATCTCCAATAAGACTTCTGTGAACTCTTTCATGTAGTCTCGGATGTCGCCCTTGTTAGACAACTTGCGAAGCTTCTCCCTCGCTTCTAGCTCCACATTTCTCAGTGAGAATTTTTCTCTCAGGAGCCTTTTGAAATCTGCACATATCTCCAACTTCAAGGTGCTACGCTCAATTTGAGCATGCTTCATCGTCCACCAAGTTGTGGCATTGTCGGTTAGATAGTAGGGCTTGGGAAAGTCGAACTCCATCGCTCTCCATGGACATCCCTTGAAAGTATTGCTCAAGGTTGAAAAGGAAGTTGTCCATCTCCTTGGCATTCCTCGTCCCACCAAATGACTTTGGCTTCGGGACATCCAGCTTTGCATTGGGCATGGCAATTACTTGCACTACGCCCTTCTTGCATTCATTCCTGATTTCAACCAAGTCATCCTTAAATGAAGTGATTTCAGCAAAAAAATTTACTTTGTAATCATCTAACTCTTGCCTCCAAGAGTTGATAGCAATGAGGGCGCCTTGAATCTCCTCAGAAATCTCATTCACGACCCCTGGCTCGAGCTCGCTTATGCGTTGGCCATACTCCTCAAGCGTATCTTTGTCATCGGCAACCTTCATCTCCAAACGAGTGATCCTTGCCTCCAACTATGACAGATGATCAATAGTCTTCATTCTCTTCTTACTTGGTTTAGGAGCACGTTGGGGTAGTCTCCCCACACGAACCTCCTGGACCTCCTCCACAACAGGGATGTTGGCATTAGCAGGCATCTCCATTTCTCTCTCAAAGAATTGAGTCGTAGCTCCGCTACCAACTTGTCACGGGGTCATTACTCTCTTCCCAAAAGACGCGCCTAGTCGGATGTGCAGCACCCACGCTTATAAGCTCAACGACCACCCAGTTCCCATCCGATGTGGGATCAGCCACCATGCCTACCCGCTTGGGCCTACAGGCGCGACATACTCTCCCCACTAAGCGCAACGATGCCCTCGTCATTTTTAACTTGGGCCACCCTGCCTACCCCACTGGACCTACAGGCGTGGACACCGAATAAGGTCCGGTTTGGCTCCGTTACCACTTGTCACGGGGTCATTACTCTCTTCCCAAAAGACGCGCCTAGTGGGATGTGCAACACCCACGCTTATAAGCCCAACAACCACCCAGTTCCCATATGATGTGGGATCAGCCACCCTGTTTATCCCCTTGGGCCTACAGGCGTGACATACTCTCCCCACCAAGCCCAACAACGCCCTCGTTATTTTTTACTTGAGCCACCCTGCCTAGTAGGCCTCGTTTGAGATGGGATCAAGTCCAAGCGAGAATCATAGCTGCAATAATGAATCTTGTACCCCCGTGTACCCTTTTTTGGTTATAACAGAAGATTGCTGCAAGAAGTTGTAATCAAAGTTGTAACCAAACATTTATAAATAAAGACTACAAGTAATCGTGGTGTTGTTGTAACGACTTAGCCCTTGGACCCCTTACTCAATAGACCTGGATGCGAATGTTCGCATGATGGATCACAACTGCAATGCTGAGTTGAGCATCCAATTATATGGTCCAAAATATGCAACTTATTACAAATGATCCATTCACACAACACATATAAGCCCAACACCTCCCCCACTTATTTCCGATGTGGGATCAAGTAACATTGACCCCCTACGTAGGTTAGGTCTCATAATCTCCTCTTCTTATAGACCTCATGTCCTCATGGGAGGAGCCCAAACTCACGGGCCCAAACGTGAATACATAACACAGACCAAGCCCAAATAGAAGAGGGAGCAAGATCAGCTTTGTTACCATTGGTTATAATCCAACTCTTGGACCTCCGGCCTAATGAGACCAGATGTGTATATGTGCATTATGGATCACAACTGTAATGCTAAGTTGGGCTTCTAACCATATAACCCAAAAGATGCAATTTGTTACAAAAGAACCATTCACACAACGCATATAAGCCCAAGATCTTCCTCACTTCTTTCCGATGTGGGATTGGCTAATATTGAACCTCTACATAGGTTGGGTCTCACAGTTGTATTCAGATAATGTAGAGATCTAGTCCTTCTTTCTGAATCGTTCCCAAACCGTGGTCATGGGCCTTCCCTAGAATAGAAAAATCCAATTCAATCCAAGTACCATAAAGGGGCTGCCTAGTATGACTGTAGACACTCCGAGGGATTAGAAAGTCTGAAGGACCTTTTGTTTTCCCATCTTTCCTTAGTTTCGGACTGTGAACATCATCAGCCCTCAACTATCATCTACTTTCTCTCGTGTTTCACTTACCAATTATTTTTTCCCTCTTACATCCTACCAAGTGTATCACTCACAAGGTATTTCACTTAAGCAATAAGATACTTACACAGGTTTTGAAGGTCGGAATTTATTCTATTGAGTTGATCAGAAACAATAGAGATGAAAACCATTAAATTGCGCAAAGGAAAGATAGAATGAAAACTGAAATTTTACCGATGGTAAACTGAGGCCTCACTTGGGACTCGGACCTGGCAACAAGTCTAGACTAGAATGAAAATACTTAGTTACTCATAATCTACTGAACACATAACTAAAATCTAAGTAAACTGAAAGCAAAAGGTAAGATGATGATTGTGTTGTCGACCACAAATGGTCTGGGTAAACATATATACCCTTAAAATGGATTTCGCAAGATCATCAAATTAATTGTTTTGTTTGCCAAAACAAGAAAAATAGGAAAGTAGATCTTCTGAGGTATTAATCATTCCCTTAACGTGTGCACCTGGTCCACTAATCCTCTCAATCCCGAAAATCTCGGAGGTCCCAATCTGCTCCTGATTTCAACACTTTTAGCTACAAAATCTACAACTATCTTGTGACCACAATTTGGATTAAATAATAGAATAAATACAATATCTACATCAATTTAAGTGCAAAATCTATCTGGAAATATCAGATAAAATCAGCATAATAAATACACTATCAGTAGTATCCAGGGTGGTGTTGACTACTATCATATCCTCCAACACAAGATGACTTGGCAAAATATTTGAATTAGGTAGTTCTATTGGGGCCTGATCTATCAGCGTGGGTGGTGCATAGATTGTTTCCTTGTTAACTTGCACAAAGCTAGTCTCTCCCCCTCCTTTATTGTTCTTTCTATTCCTGAACTTGCCATAGACTTCGTTTTCAAAATCCGGATTCTATGTAATTGAATGGTTGGCAACTAGAGACTCCTTGCTTTATAGATTTCTTTCTGAAAACTAGGACTCTTAGCATCGTGAAATCTGGAATAGCCCAATACATGAACTAATCATAATTTCACAAGGCTCTGCTAACTTTTCAAACACATTTACCAAAATATATTTTATTTAATTCAAATAAAAAAGAGCATGTCCAATCAAATTGTAACACCTGCCACTAACGGAGTAAACATAACCAGTGAAAGTTTTTATTATTAGATTAAAAATTAACATGAAAATGAGATCATAACGCACAAGCTCAAAGACCAAAACCGGGTCTCAAGCCCACAACCGAAACCAAACATCAAGTCTAAAATGTAATGCCCAAAATATGGTATAAATCCAGAGTCAAGTGTAATAAAACCAGAAATAAAGTGCCAGTAAAACCAGAACGGTAAAGTGCATTGCAAATACAATAGTCCAGCTCCTAAAACATCCAAAAACTCACTCCATAAGTAGAAATGCTAATGCTTATGAACTACTCCTGAAAAGAGGGAAAAAAGTGGGGGTGATATCATTAGGACCTCCGTGAGAGTAGCAATATCACAAGAAATAACGGTGGAATAGAGATATGCAAAATCATTTATAAAATAGGACCTCCGTCGCAATATCACAAGAAATAATGATGGAATAGAGATACGCAAAATCATTTATAAAATAGTTAGTTAAAAATTACTTGATAGCCAATGTATCTAATAATGCACACACAACTCCAAAACCTGCAATGCAATACATATGGTAGAAAATTTCAGTATAGAAAGCCAGCCCATTAAGTTTGTAATCACATACACACAATCTCAAACTCATGGGCTACTATGCCCAGCAACCTATTGGGGTAGATCACAAATCACTTTCAAGTAATCCCCCCAAAGAAAAATTGAAACATCTCTGGGAGTTTTAGTTTTAAAGTTTAAATAATAAATATAGCCCCGACTAACAAAATTATCGAAATCCAAGAAACGGAGCACATACCGCAATCCGGTCTATACTCATATAAGCCTTCAAGTCACACAATATCATGCAATAAATCGCAGGTCAACCATACCACTGCACACAGGCAAACATTTGCTAGGATTCCGTTTACTTACCTCACATTGGCCCAGTGAACATTATTGATTTCAGGTGTTCCTAAAACGACACACACACATATATATATATACGTATTTAAATTTAAAAAATCAATGAATACAATGCTCACTCACCCTCTCAATTCAAATGCAACTCATTACTCATTTGGGTCACAAGCTCTAGGATTAGTTCAAAAAACTCAAGGGTTAGTCAAAGAAAGAAATCAATTCACATAGAGTGTGAGACCCTGAATTTTAAGTCCTAGAAGTCCAGAAGCCAGTACAGGTGAAAAGATGATTTTTCTCCTGAAGGAAAGGATGTGTGATGGCCGAAATTGGCAAGAGTTGCATGGTAGTTAATTCTGGTTTTAATTCCCTTTAATCTAAGTCCTTAAAGGTAGATAATTGCCTTAGAAAATAAAATCTCTAAAATTAGGGGAAGATAATTAAAAAATTTAAATTTGGTAATTATCTTACTTTAATAAAGCCTTTAAAGTCGTAATCTTAATTACATACCCATTCATTATAAATAGGAAGCCAACCCCAAAAAAATCATTCGTAGAAAACACACAAAACTTGTATAGCCTAAAACCCTTATACCTTCCTATAGCTACCAAAATTTGTTAAAACTTTAAACCAGCATAATTCTCTCATCGTTTGTTGAATCCCTGCAAATAATAACTTGTTAGAAAGCTCTCTTTATCCTCTTTCCAACCATATTTGGTTTGTTTCAGGAGATTAGTATTTCTTTCTTTAAGTTTAAGTTAAAATTCGGCAGCACTACCTAATCTTCTTGAAATTCAGAATAGGATAACTCTTTCATCATTTGATGTATATCTACAAATAATAGCTGGTTGGAAAACTATTTCCATCCTAATTCCAACCATATTTTTTCTTTTGTTTGTACGTTCATATTTCATTGTCAAAAGCTAAGTTGAAAATGGGCGGCGGAACTGCCAAAATCTTCTTGATTTTCAGAATAACATAACTCTATCATCGTTTGTTGTATCTCTACAAAAAATAGCTTGTTGGAAAGATCTCTTCATACTCTTTCCAACCATATTTTTTTTGTTGTTTGAACATTTGTATTTATTTGTCAAAAGATAAGTTGAAAATTGATGTCGGAATTAGGTTTTCGGCAGAACTGCCAAAATTTTCTAGAAATTCAGAATAGCATAACTCTTTCATCGTTTGTTGGATCCCTTAAAATAATAGCTTGTTGAAAAGCTCTCTTCATCTTCTTTCTAAAAATATTTGTATTTTTGTCGGAAGTACTTGTGTGTCGTGATATGTTTTGTTGAGTGTTTGCTGTGTTCTTATCATTGCTGAGAATGAGTGTGATGAATTATGCATGCTGTCGAGTGTCCCTATTTTACTCCTATATTGCTAAATGTTTATGTTTGTGATTGCTAGTGTGTATTGCCGAATATGGATGTTGTGTGAATCGATGCTTGCTTGATGTTTGATAAAGATTTCTGAGAGTATATATAAGTTTTTATGTAATTGCCAAGAATATTTGTTCATGTGTGCATGTGATTACCGAAATATTGTATGATGCTTTCTAGCCTATGCATATCATCCGGTGCATGCCTCTCCACCAGGTACCACTTCTGTTAATCGTATTTAGTTTTGTGTTGAGTAATAAAGGTGTATTCGTGTAGTATGGCACACTCGAGGCTACAAAAGGACCAACGGGGTAGGTTTGAGGTTCAGGCTTAACAGCAACCTATTGAGCAAGAAGCGCCGAATGCACAAAAAGAGCAGGAAGAGCAAGTTGAGCCCGAAAACCAATCTGAGGCACCACCCACACCAGTTATTGATCCTGTTATGGCACAAATTTTAAACGTATTACAAGGAATTGCTGCAAATCAGTAGCAAATGGAGGCGCAATTTCAGAATGCTCTTGCGCCTGCACCAGTCGAAAAACCTATTCCTCCACTTGAACCTGTACAGCCAGCACAGCATAAGGAGGCAGAGAGACTTCTCGTTGTGATTACAAAATTGCTGAAGGAAGCTCGACAACTTGGATGCAACGATTTTGGTGGTTCAGCTGGAGCTGCAGACGCTCGTGAGTGGATAGACACCTTATGCCGAGTATCCTTATTCTTGCGTATCTCAGATGATGACAAGGTTTACATTGATACATTCCTACTTGAGGGAGAAGCCCTTCCATGGTGGACATTTGTTAGCTTGCGATTTGGCGATCGTTTGCCAACTTGGGAAGAATTCCGGTACGAATTCGATGAAAGATTTTATACGAGGTTCTATAAAAACGAGCAGCGACAAGTTTTTTACAAACTTGAACAAGGAAACCGTTCAGTGCTGGAATATGAAAAGGTGTTAAGGGAGTTTCCCGATTTTCACTAGAAGAAGATCGTACACCATACCAGCTTGCGAGACAATTTCAGGATGGATTGAGTATCGAACTTAAAACCATTGTTGGTATGACACCGGTGCAGAATTTGCAAGAACTAATTGTTGCCTCAACTGAAACTGAAAAGATCTTGCAAACCAAGAATCCGAAGCCACTAGTGGCGGATGTAAGACCCCGAATTTTGAGTCCTAGAAGTCCAGAAGCCAGTGCAGGTGAAAAGACGATTTTTCCCCTGAAGAGAAGGATGTGTGATAGCCAAAATTGGTAAGATTGTTCAGTAAATTAATTTGCTTCTAATTCCTTTTGATTTAGGATCTTGTAGATGGGTAATCGTTTTAGGAAAACATCCTTTAAGGTAGATAGTTACCTTAAAGAAATTAAGGAAGGTAATTTAAGAGTTTTGATTATTTGGTAGATTGTATTGAATTGATAGATTGATTAAAAGTAGTAGAACTAATTCTACACTCATTCAATATAAATAGGAAGCCAACCCCACAAAATTTTCCCCTAAAACCTTACAGAATTCGTATAGGCTTAAAACCCTATACCTCCCATTAGCCGTCAGAATTTGCAGAAATTTTAAACTAGCATAACTCCCTCATCGTTCATTGGATCTCTGCGAATAATAGCTTGTTGGAAAGCTCTCTTCATCCTCTTTCCAACCATCGTTTGATTTTCTTCGGGAGCTTAGTATTTTGTTGTCTAATGTTACTTTGAAAATCGGCGGCCGCGTTAGGTTTCCGCCAAATCTTCTTGAATTTCAAAATAGCATAACTTTTTACTCGTTTGTTGGAATCTTGCAAATAATATGTCGTTGGAAAGCTCTTTTCATTATATTTCCAAAAATATGTTAATCGCAGCTTGGATGTAAATAATTCGTTGTTTTAGGTTAAGACGAAATCGTCTTATGCCCTACTTTTAGCAATAGGTTTTGCATAGTTAATTGGAATGGTAAATTCAGGTTGAATCTTGATAAGTTCCTGGCTATCACATCACACATCCAAGGGGGAGGCACCTGCAACATCTGATCACTGGTTTTCTGATAGGTTTGGTGAGTGGTACTGGTAAGGAATAGAGTATGCAATTTATTTTTGGATATGCATGCTTAGTTTGTTTTGTCTTTGTCTAGTGATGATTTAGGTGGTTCAGATTTACTTAATAAAGGCAAAGGAGTAGCTTCTTGTTCAGAGACAAGAGAGGTAGGATCTATGCCTCATCGGTTTCTCCAGAAAACCCCTGCTCTTATTTGATGTTTTCGTTACCTGCCTTTGTTGTATTGTTTGTGATTGGATTATATGGAGAGAATATAAAATCCGGAATGAGATATGAATCTCCTAGGCTGTATAGAACCCCTGAGTTAGGAATTGAGTGCCTGGGATGATATTGTTATATGAATTGGATGTGTTGATTATATCCTGACGTGATTAAGAATACCCTGTTATGGTATTATGCTTTGTACTTGCCTGTGTGTGCTTGTACGTGTTTGTGTGTTAGGATCCTGTTCCGGTGGCCACGCAGGGTAAGAACTGATGCTCCTAGGGAGAGGAGAGGTTCTTATCAATTTATGGGAGGTGTATGGGTGTTGAACCAGCAAGTGCACGCTGGATATCTGTCCTTGGTGGCCGGATCCCTGTCTTGCGAGACTTGGGGATGCTCTGGTTGCGACTAAGGGAAGACTTGTCCATGTGGGGCTAGTCGACTTATCCTTGCGAGGATAAGGTGAAAGGCTTACTGATTAGTTTGTGTGTTAACCATCTATCCTTTGTGCGGTAAGTCTTGGACAACACAGGTGGAAGGGGATGGCCTTTTTTCATCATTGTGTGTGATTTTTATTGTATTTAACCTGCCTGTGTACTTCTGAACTTTCGGAAGTGTGGTCCTCCCTCAGCCAAAATCTCGGCCTTAACCTCTTTATATTTATTGTTAAATTGCGTGATCCCTTTAGTTGTTTAGGGAATGATCTTATGTGAATTTGGGAGATTTGTGTTTAGGGAATCTGTAAATCTTATGATGCTGCGACCCTACTGAGATTCTTGTAATCTCATACCGTTGTTTTTACCATTTTTCAGGCTTAGGTACATCCTTTGTTCGTGGTACCAGTGTGTGAGATCAAGGCTGCACGGCGGGGCGATATCGCATCATAAAAACTTACTTGTTACATGCGCAAATAACTTAAAGGATTGGATGATGTTCTGGTTTATTTTTAAGCATTCGTTTGGCTTGCTATTTCCGGAAATTTGTTGATGAATTTCTTACTGGTTATTTGGATCCCTATGGGACTTGTGTGTTATGAATCCAATGGATAGATTTAAGACTTCCGCTGATGATTTTATTTACTCCGTATGTTACCAGAATATGTGTCCAATAGCATGCTCCAATTGATTGATAAGCAACAAAATAAATAAGCTTAAAATCGGTATCATATGAGTAGCCTTGTGAAATTCTAATAGGTCTTAGGTGTCGCTGAGACTTATTTGGGTTTCACGGCGGTAATGACCTTAATAGGAGCAATTAATAATGGTTTAGGAATTAGGGTCATTACAGCGGATCCTATAGGCGAGATTTGAAATTGAATCGACGAACGGGACCCTATCCTTTAAGGTCGTATCCTTCGAAAACTAATGGCAATGGAAATACCAACAGGAAGAACTTTTCTGGTTCAAATTCGAATGGATCCTCGTGGAAATTTCAGCAATGGCGATGTTACAACTATGGCGAGATGGGACATATTCAGAGGGAATACCTGAAACCAAGGCAAATCATAGGTGTACCAAACACAGGCCGAGTTGGGAATGCCAACCCCGCGAGACCACCAACATGCACACTAGGAGGACCACCTAACGGATCCACAAGCGAGGCGCAACCAAGACCAAAAAGGCTCTTCACTCTAACTGATGCCGAGGCTAGTCCTGATGTGGTGATAGGTACTATTTCAGTCTTTTCTCAAAATGCTAAAGTATTATTAGATCCCGGAGCAAATAGATCATTTGTAAGTCCAAGGATAGCACTTAGCGCGGATCGACCTTTATCTCCCTTGACTCCTCCTATTGTGGTTCTATCTCCTTTGGGAGAGCAACTCATTTGTAATCTAGTCTACATCGGCTGTGCTGTACGTATTGGTTCGAATTTACTTTAAGTGGATCTGATTTTATTAGACATCCAAGAGCTGGATGTAATCTTAGGCATGGATTGCTTGGCGAAATATCAAGCCTGTATGGAGTGTTTCACCAAACGTGTGTGGTTCATTTTTCCTGATGGTGCCGAATACTATTTTGAAGGTGATAGGCAAGTTGTTCCAACTTGCATGATTTCCTGGTTAAAGGCGAAGCGATTATTCAACAAAGGATGTATGGCGTAACTCACGCAAGTACATGATATTTCTAAAGAATCCTTGGATCTGGATTCTGTTCCAGTGGTTCGCGAATTTCCAAAAGTATGTCCAGAGGACATAGCCGGTCTACCACCAGCAAGGGAAGTGAAATTCGGTTTTGAGCTAGTGCCTGGTACGAATCCGATGTCCATTCCTCCGTATCGTATGGCTCCTGCGGAAATGAAGGAACTAAAAACACAGTTGGAAGATTTGTTGGATCTTGCTTTTATCCGACCTAGTGTGTCACCTTGGGGAGTACCTGTTCTGTTCGTGAAGAACAAATACCTTTTTCCGCACATCGATCTCAGATCTAGTGTGTCACCAACTCCAGGGTGTAGCCGTATTCTCTAAGATCGATCTCAGATCTGGATACCATCAATTGTGAGTTCGTGATGCTCATATTTCAAAGGCTGCATTCAGATAGTGATACGGCCACTACGAATTTCTGGTTATGCCATTCGGCTTGACCAATGCACCAGCTGTGTTTATGGACCTGATGAATCATGTGTTCCGCGAGTTCTTGGATAAATTTTTGATAGTCTTTATTGACGACATTCTGATTTACTCAAAATCGGAAGAGGATCATGCTATGCACTTGCGGATTGTGCTTAAATCCTGAAAGATCGACGGTTGATCGCAAAGTACTCCAAATGCGAATTCTGGTTACGCGAAGTGGGTTTCCTTGGCCATATTGTTTCTGCCCAAGGTGTGTTAGTTGATCCAAAGAAAATTGAAGCCGTGATTGCTTGGGAACCTCCGTGAAGTGTGATCGAAGTTCGTAGTTTCCTTGGCCTAGCAGGACACTGCCGTCGCTTTGTGGAGAATTTTTCATCGTTTGCTGGACCATTGACAAAACTGACACGCAAGGGTGAGCTGTTCGTATGGAACGAGAAATGCCAGAAAATTTTCGAAGAGTTAAAGAATCGGTTAGTTTCCGCACCTATCCTTACCCTGCCTATTTGCGGAAAGGAGTATGTGGTATACAACGACGCTTCAAAATCTGGACTTGGATGCGTATTGATGCAAAATGGGAAAGTCATTGCCTACGTTTCCCGGCAATTTCGACCGCACGAGAGCAACTACCCTACGCATGACTTGGAACTTGCAGCCGTGGTATTTGCCTTAAAAATTTGGTGACATTACTTATACGGCAAGACGTGCCGAATCTTCACTGACTACAAAAGCCTGAAGTACCTCCTCAGGCAAAAAGAATTGAATATGAGATAATGAAGATGGATGGAGCTGATTAAAGACTATGATTTAATCATCGAATATCATCCTGGAAAGGCAAATGTTGTTGCTGATGCCCTGAGCCGAAAGTTTCATCCTCCTTCCCCATCAGTTTGTCCTACATGCGTTCCCATTACCTGCCGATGATGTTGGAATTGAAAGTTAACCGTGTGCATCTTGGCACTGATTTTTCTGGTTCATTATTGGCACATATCGAAGTCACACCTACCTTAATTAAAGAAATCCGGAATCAACAATTAGAGGATCCGAAATTTACTGAAATTTGGAAACAACTTGCTTATGGTGTTGATGCAATAGTTCATGATTTCAAAATACGAGATGATGAAGTACTAGTCTTCAGAAATCAGGTATGTGTTCCACAAAATGTTAATATTCATAACCTTATTCTATCGGAGACGCATAGTTCGAAGTTTTCTATTCATCCTGGAAGCACTAAGATGTATCAAGATTTGAAGAAGCAGTATTGGTGGCCAAACATTAAACGTCACATTGCTGAGTTCGTTGTCCTATGCCTCGTATGTCAACAAGTAAAGATCGAACATCAAAGACCCGCTGGTCTACTTCAGTTACTTTCGATTCCAGAATGGAAGTGGGAGCACGTCACAATGGATTTTGTGACTGGTTTTCCTAGATCGAAGCAAGGATACAATGCCATTTGGGTGATCATGGATCGACTAACAAAATCTTCACACTTTCTTCCTATACGCGTGACAGATACACCAGAAAAATTGGCAGTTCGTTTCTTAGATGAGATTGTTCGATTGCATGGAGTGTTAGTTCATGCAAGCATCGGTATGGCACTCTATGAAGCACTATATGGAAGACGTAGAACTCCCATTTTCTGGAATGAAGTAGGCGAGAGACGCCTTGAAAATTTGGAATTGATTGACCAAGCAACAGAGAAATTAAGCTTAATCCAACAAAGGCTAAAAACAGCCCAGGATCAGCAGAAAAGCTACGCCGACAATCGACGAAGGGAGCTGGAATTTGCAGTAGGTGACAGAGTATTTTTGAAGGTCGCCCCATGGAAAGTAGTCCTTCGTTTTCAGCAGCGATGTAAGCTAGCACCTCGCTACATTGGTCCATATGACATTGTCGAAAGAATCAGCCCTGTTGCATACTGACTTGCCCTACCTCCAAATATAGAAAGAATTCACAATGTATTTCACATTTCAATGTTAAGAAAGTCTATGCGAGATCCTTATCATGTGCTTAAAGAACCGCCAGTTGAAGTTGCTGAAGACCTATCCTATCTCGTATAGCCAGTTGCCATACTAGATCGGTCAGTTCGACAGCTTCGCAGTCGAAGCGTGCCTATGGTACGAGTTGTTTGGCGTAATGGCCAAATTGAGGAACAGTCTTTGGAGACTGAGGAATCTATCCGTGCAAAATTTCTTTACCTGTTTGATTAGGTACTTATGTTAAAATTTCGAGGACGAAATTCCTGTAAGGAGGGGAGGATGTGAGACCCCAAATTTTGAGTCCTAGAAGTCCAGAAGCCAGTGCAGGTTAAAAGATGATTTTGTCCCTGAAGGAAAGGATGTGTGATGGCCGAAATTGGTAAGAGTGGTATGGTAGTTAATTCTGGTATAAATTCTCTTTAATTTAAGTCCTTATAGATAGATAATTGCGCTAGAGATTAAAATCCCTAAGAATAGGGGAAGATAATTAAAGAATTTAATTATCTGGTAATTATTTTATTTTTAATTATCTTAAAAGTAGTAATCATAATTCTATGCTCATTCATTATAAATAGGAAGCGAACCTCACAAAAATCATTCAGAGAAAACATACAAAATTCGTATAAGCCTAAAACCCTACACCTCCCTATAGCCGCCAAAATTCGCTGAAATTTTAAACCAGCATAACTCTCTTATCGTTCATCGGATCCGTGCAAATAATAGCTTTTTGGAAATCTCTTTTCATCCTCTTTCCAACCATTGTTTTTTTTTAAGGAGGTTAGTATTTCATTCTCTAAAGATAAGTTGAAAATTGGCGGCGGAATTAGGTTTTCGCCAAATCTTCATGAACTTCAATGTAGCATAACTCACTCATTGTTTGTCAGATTACTGAAAATAATAGCTTGTTGGAAAGATATTTTCATCCTCTTTACAATCATATATGTCTCATTGTTTGGACATAAATATTTCCTTATCTAAGGTTAAGTTTAAAATCGGCGACGAAATTAGGTTTTTAGATTTTTACAGTTCTTGTCTTCGGTTGATTTCTGTTGTCGTTTCGCATGTTATTATGACTGATTAGTATCTATTCATGATGTATGATCATGAATTTTTTTCTTCTAAACTTTTCTATGCGTAAAGTCGAAATTGTCCTATGCTTTACTTTTAATGACGAAATTTACATAATTAATTGGAATGGAAATTCAGGTTAAATCTTGTTAAGTTCCTGGCTATCACATCATACATCCAAGGGGGAGGCACCTGCAGCATCTGATCACTGGTTTCTGATAGTTTTGGTGAGTGGAAATGGCAAGGAAATAGGGTATTCAATTGATTATTAAATATGCATGCTTAGTTTGATTTTGTCTTTGCCTGGTTATAATATAGGTGGTTCAAAATTACCTAATAAAGGAAAAGGAGTAGCTTCTTGTTCAGAGACAAGAGAGGTAGGATCTACGTCTCATCAGTTTCTCCAGAGACCTTTGTTATTTTTTTGATATTTTTGATACCTGCCCTTGTGGTATTACATGAGAATTGATTATAGGGTGAGAGTATGAATTTCGGTTTGAGATGTGAATCTCATAGGCTATATCGAACCCCTAAGTTAGGTTTTGAATGCCTGAGTTGCATATGTTATGTGAATTGAATATGCTGATTGTGTTCTGACATGATTGAGGATACCCTGTTATGGTATTATGTTTTGTACTTGCCTGTGTGTGCTTGTATGTGTTTGTGTGTCAGGATCCTTTTTCGGTGGCCATTCGGGGTAAACGCTGATGCTCCTAGGGAAAGGAGAGGTTCTTACTGGTATGGGAGTTGTATGGGTGGCGAAACCCTAGCAAGAGCTCACTGGATGTCTAGTTCTTGTATGGACGGAACCCTATCCTTGTGTGGCAGGAAGCCCTTATCCTTGTGTGGTTTGGGATGCCCAAGTCTGTGTGTTGCTTGGGAAGACTTGTCCTTGTGTGACAAGATGACTTACTAGGCTTACTGAATAGCTTGTGTGTTAACCGTTTATCCTTTGTGCAGTAAGCCTTGGACAACACAAGTGGAAGGGGATTGCCTTTCTTCTTCATTACCGAGAGCAATCTGATGAGTTCCACCTACCTGTGTACTTCTGATACTTTCAGAAGTGTTTGTAGTCCTCTCTTAACCATAAATTCGGCCCTAACCCCTTTCTAATTGATTCTTTAATTGCATGATCCCCTTTAGATGTCAAGGAATGATCTAATACGAATTGGGAGATTTGTGTTTAGAGTTTCTGTAGATCTTATAATGCTGCGACCCTACTGAGATTCTTGTAATCTCATACCATTTTTTTTACTATTTTTCAGGGTTAGGTACATCCACTGCCCGTGGTACTAGTGTGTGACATCAAGGCTGCACGGCGGGGCGATATCTCATCACATTTGCATACTTGATCCTTGTTTATTTGCGCATATAATATGAATGATTGGGCTACTTTCTTTTCTTGCTTTTTCTGAAATATATTTGAAGGATTTCTTGCTGGTTGTTTGGATCCCTATAGGACTTGTGTGTTATGAACCCAATGATTTAATCTAAAGACTTCCACTGATATTTTATTCACTCCGTATGTTACCAGAATAATTGTCCAATATCATGCTCCAATCGTTGTTAAAAAAAAATTAGAAATAAACATGCTAAAAATCGAAAGTTAATGGTAAGCCTGGTGAGATTCATATAGTTCTTAGATGTCATTTGGGCTATTTGGGTTTCACGGTGGTGATGACCTTAATCGGAGCAAATAGTAATAGTTATGAATTGGGGTCGTCACAGATTGGACTGCTTTCTAGTTCTTTAGATGGCTCATTTGCTTGTTTATTTTCGGAATTTATTGGATGGCTACTTGCTGGATTCTGAGATCCCTATGGGACTTGTGTGTTGTGGTTCTATTGTTTAAATTATAAAGACTCCCACTAATATTTTTATTCACTCTGTATATTGCTAGAATGCTTGTCCATTATTATCATGCTCCAACCTTTAAAAACATAATAAATGAATCTAATAATACAAAACTAGTAAGATTGAGCCTTGTGGGATTCCGATAGGTCCTTGGTTGGGCTTCTTTAGGTTTCATAGTGGTAAGGTTCCTTATAGGTTGGGTTTGGGTTCTTACAAGTTTGCTAATGGAGCATGGTTTAGGAAATATAATTTGTTATATGCTAACATATTTGCTGGTTTTGTGTTTATCGGGAGATACATGCACACACACACCCATACTCTTAGAGGTTAATACCGAAAGTGTTCTGATGATTAAATATTTGGTTTGTAAAGTTCAAATGCTATGATTGATTATGTGTTTTGTTATGTGTTCTTATGTGTTCTTGCATGTTGTATGATCTGATATATTCTGATGCATTCTGATGGTTGTTTTGCTATGGTTCCTTGTGGTTTCTGAATGCTCATGTATGCTAGCATGTGTGCCGAGTGCATGTATTTTTTTTGTATGATTGTCGAGTGTGTCTTTCTATGTATGTGTGTGTTGCCGAGACTTGTGTGTACTTGTGTGCATGTGTGTTTTGTTTTTCAGCATATGCATATCGTCTGGTGTACACCTCTCTACCAGGTACCAATTTCTTTCTCTAGATTCATATTTGGGTTATATATTGAGTGACTTCATGTGTTTGTATAGTATGGCAAGGCAGAACATACATAGGGATCATCAGGTAGGTATGAAGCTCAAGCCGAGAAGCAACCAAATGAGCAAAATGAGCCAATTCCACAAGTTGAGCATGAAGGGCAAGCTGAGCCCAGAAACCAACCTGAACCTGAAGCACCAGCTGCACCAGCTGCACCAGCCATACCAGCCATTGATCCCGTAATAGCACAGATACTGAATATGTTGCGAGGAATTGCTGTGAACCAGAAGTGAATGGAAGCCCAATTTCAGAATACCCCTGCACCCGTACCTCTTATGGAAGATTATATGCCTCCACTTGAACCTGTTCAGCCGACCTATCCTAAAAAAATCGAGAGACTTCCTGTTGTCATTACGAAACTGTTAAAAGAAGGCTGACAGCTAGGATACAAAGATTTCACTGGTTCAGCAAGTGCCTATAAGGACCCAAACCCAATCGATTAGGACTTTTACCGTAGTGAAACACCAATAAGCCCTCACAAGGTCCTATTTGAATTCCACAAGGCTCAAGTCACCTAATTGTCAGTTTTATTGGTTGATTCATGTACTATTTAAAGATTGGATCATGTTTATGTATTATTGAATTTCTGGCTTAAACGGAGTGAAAGAAAACATCAGCGGAAGACTTATATTAACACTGAAAACAACTGAAAACATAACACACAAGTCCCATATGAATCTCAAAACATCAACCGATAGTATCTCTTCATCCTCTTTCCAACTATCATTGGTTTTGTATCAGGAGGTTAGTATTTCTTTCTTGTAAGATAAGTCGAAACTTGGAGGAACTGCCAAAATCTTCTTGAACTTCAAATGTATCATAACTATCAAAACTCGTATACCCTAAAACCTTTACACCAGCATAGCTTTCTCACTGTTTGTCGGATTCCTAAAACTAATAGCTTGTTCGAAAGATCTCTTCATCCTCTTTCCAACTATCATTGGTTTTGTATCAGGAGGTTAGTATTTCTTTCTTGTAAGATAAGTCGAAACTCGGAGGAATTGCCAAAATCTTCTTGAACTTCAAATGTAGCATAACTCTTTCATCGTTTGTTGAATTCCTGAAAATAGTAGCTTGTTAGAAAGCTCTCTTCATACTCTTTCCAACCATATCTATTTTTTTGTTTGAAAGTTCGTATTTATTTTTCAAAAGATAAGTTGAAAATCGGCAACGAAATTAGGTTTTAAGATTTGTACAATTCTACATTTAATTGATCTCTGATATTGTTGCCTTTATTCGTATGATTATTTAATATCCATTCATAGTGAACAATCATGAATTTATCCTTTGAATCTTTTCTATACATGAAATCGGTATGCCCTACCGTTGCCCTACTGCCCTATTGTGCCTATCTTGATCAATTGATTAACCTATTGGATTCTGATCTTGTTTCTTTTGATTAGACCTGTTATAAACCCGTAATCATTCCTTGTCAACATGAGATCGCAACTCCTACAACTTGTTAACATAAAATCACAACTTTCCCTATTGCCCTATTCTTAGTGCCGAAAATTGTATGATAATTAGGGATGGTAATTTAGGTTGATTCTTGTTAAGTTCTTGGCTATCACATCACACATCCAAGGCGGAGGTACCTGCGGCATCTGATCACTGGTTTCTGATAGGTTTGGTGAGTGGGATTGGTAAGGAAATAGGGTATTTACTTGGTTATTGCGTATGCATGCTTATTTTGTTTTTTTTTACTTTGCTTAATGATGACTTAGGTGGTTTGGAAATATCTAGTAAGGGCAAAGGAATAGCTTCTTGTTCAGAGACAAGAGAGGTAGGATCTATGCCTCATCGGTTTCTCCAGAGACCTTGTTGTTTGCTTAATTGATTTCGGTATGTATGATTGTGAAACTGTATGCGCATTTATATTAAACAATGAATGCTTGAGTTGCGGATTGAATTAAGGAATTTCTAGGCTATACAGAATCCCTTAAGGAAGGTTAGGAGTGCCTAGCTTGCATGTGTGATGTGTATTTAACATGCTGAATGTGATCTGACAAAATTGAGAATACCATGTTGTAGTTTTGTGATTTGTGCTTGCCTGTGTGTCCTTGTACGTGTTTGTATGTCAGGATCCTTTTCCGGTGGCCATTCGGGGTAAGCGCTGATGTTTCTAGTGAGAGGGGAGGTTCTTACTAGTATGAGAGTCATATGGGTGGCAAATCCCAACAAGAGCTCACTGGATGTCTAGTCCTTGTGTGGCCAGAAGCCCTGTCCTTGTGTGGTAAGAACCCTTTATCCTTGTGTGGTTTGGGAAGCCCTCATCCTTGTGTGGTTTGGGAAGTTCTTATCCTTGTGTGGTTTGGGATGAATGGTCATTGTGTGGCCATTAGCCCTGCCCTTCTGTGGTAGGAAGCCCTTGTCCTTTTGTGGCCTGGGATGACTTGTCCTTGTGTGGCAAGATGAATAGGCTTGCTGATTAGCTTGTGTGTTAACCAATTATCTTTCGTGCAGTAAGCCTTGGACAACACAGGTGGAAGGGGATGGATATTTTTTCTTCATTGCTGAGAGCAATCTGATGAGTTCTACCTGTCTATGTACTTCTGATTCGGCTCTACCCTTTTTGATTGAATCTTTGAATTGCATGAAACCCTTTACTTGCGAAGGAATGATAAGATGTTGTTCGGGAGATTTGTGTTTATGTTTTTTGCAGATCTTATGATGTTGTGACCCTACTAAGATTCTTGTGATCTCATTCTATGACGACCCCAATTCCTAACTATTACGATTTTCTCCGATTAAGGTCATCACCGCCGTGAAACCCATATAAGCCTAAATGACACCTAAGACCTATCTGAATCTGATCAGGCTTATCATTAACTTCCGAATTTTAGCATGTTTCTTTTAATGTTTAACAAAAATTGGAGCATGATATTGGACACACATTCTGGTAACATACGGAGTAAATAAAAAATCAGCGGAAGTCTTTAGACTAAATCATTGTGTTCATAACACACAAGTCCCATAGGGATCCAAACAATCAGCAAGAAATCCTCAATCATATTTCGGAAATAGCATGCAAAGGAGGGATCTGAAAAAAAACCAGAAATTAGCCAAATCATTCATGTTATATATGCAAGTAAACAAGGATCAAGTATGCAAATGTGATGCGGAATCGCCCCGCCGTGCAGCCTTGATCTCACACACTGGTACCACGGAGAATGGATGTACCTAAGCCTGGAAAATGGTAAAAACAACGATATGAGATTACAAGAATTTTAGTCGGGTCACAACATCATAAGATCTACAGAAACCCTAAACACAAATCTCCTAATTCACATTAGATGATTCATAAACAACTAAAGGGAATCACGCAATTCAAGAATCAATTAAAAAGAGGTTAGGGCCGAATCTATGGTTGAAGGAGGACTACAAACACATCTGAAAGATCAGAAGTACACAGGCACGTAGAACTCTCGGCAATGAAGAAGAAAGGACATCCTCTTCCACCTGTGTTGTCCAAGGCTTACTGCACAAAGGGTAGATGGTTAACACACAAACTAATCAGTAAACCTATTCATCTTGACTCGCAAGGACAAGTCGTCTTGCCACACACGGACAAGTCTTCCCTAGTCACTCATGGACTAGGACATCCCAAACCTCGCAAGGATAAGGGCTTCCTGCCTCGCAAGGACAAGGTTCCGGCCTCGCAAGGATAAATATCCAGCGAGCGTATGTTGGGGTTTGCCGCCCATAAAATTCCCATACCAGTAAGAACCTCTCCTCTCCCTAGGAGCATCAGCGCTTACCCCGATTGGCTACCGGAAAAGGATCCTGACTCATAAACACGTACAAGCCCACACAGGCAAGTACACAACATAATACCAAAACAGGGTATCCTCAATCATGTCAGAACACAATCAGCATATTCAGTTCACATAACATATGCAACCCAGGCACTCAATACCTAACTCAGGGGTTTGATATAGCCTATGAGATCCATATCTCATTCCGAATTTCATACTCTCACCCTATAATCCAATCGCATGCAATACAACAAGGGCAGGTAACAAAAACATCAAGAAACCGATGAGGCGTAGATCCTACCTCTCTTGTCTCTGAACAAGAAACTACTCCTTTTCCTTTATTAGATAATTCTGAACCACCTATATTATCAGCAGGCAAAGACGAAAACAAACTAAACATGCATATTCAATAATCAATTGAATACCCTCTTTCCTTACCAATACCACTTACCAAACCTATCAGAAACCAGTGATCAGATACTGCAGGTACCACCCCCTTGGATGTGTGATGTGATAGCCAGGGACTTAACAAGATTCAACTAATTTCGGCCATTACACATCCCTTCCTTCAGGGACAAAATCGTTTTTTCACCTGCACAGGTTTCTGGACTTCTAAGACTTAAAAATCGGGTCTCATATCCTCCCCTTCTTATAAGAATTTCGTCCTCAAAATTTTTTTAACATAAATACCTAATCAAACAGGTAAGGAAATTTTGCACGCATAGATTCCTTAGTCTCCCAAGACTGTTCCTCAATTTCGCCATTATGCTAAACAACTCGTACCATAGGAATGTTTTTACTGCGAAGCTGTCGAACTAACCGATTTAGTATGGAAACTGGCTGTACGGGATAGGATAGGTCTTCAGAAACTTCAGCTGGCGATTCTTTAAGCACATGAGCAGGATCTCGTATATACTTTCTTAGCATTGAAATGTGAAATACGTTGTGAATTCTTTCCATATTTAGAGGTAGTGCAAGTCGGTATGCATCAGGGCCGATTCTTTCGACAATGTCATATGGACCAATGTAGCGAGGTGCTAGCTTACCTCACTGCTGAAAACGAAGGACTCCTTTCCATGGGCCGACCTTCAAAAATACTTTGTCACCTACCGCAAATTCTATCTCCTTTCGTCGATTGTCGGCGTAGCTTTTCTGTCGATCATGGGCTGTTTTTAGCCTTTATCGGATCAAGCATAATTGTTCTGTTGCTTGGTCAATCAATTCTGGATTGTCTAGGCGTCTCTCGCCTACTTCATTCCAACAAATGGGAATTCTACAATGTCTTTCATATAGTGCTTCATAGGGTTCCATACCGATGCTTGCATGAAAACTATTATTGTAAGCAAATTCTGCTAATGGCAGGCATCGATCCCAACCGGTTTGCTGATCCAATACACTCACTCATAGCATGTCTTCGAATGTCTGAATCGTCCTTTCTGATTGACCATCAGTCTGAGGATGAAATGCTGTACTGAAATTCAATCTTGAACCCAGTGCATTCTGGAATTTCTCCCAAAATCGTGAAGTGAAACGAGGTTCACGATCTGAAACAATAGAAACTGGTACTCCATGCAATCGAACAATCTCGTCCAAGTAACAAACTACCAATTTTTTTGGTGTATCTGTCACATGTATAGGAAGAAAGTGTGCAGATTTTGTCAGTCGATCCACGATCACCCAAATCGCATTGTATCCTCGATGCAATCTAGGCAAACCGGTCACAAAATCCATTGTGACGTGCTCCCACTTCCATTTTGGAATCAGAAGTGACTGAAGTAGACCAGCGGGTCTTTGATGTTCGATCTTTACTTGTTGACATACGAGGCATCGGGCAACGAACTCAGCAATGTGACATTTCATGTTTGGCCACCAATACTACTCCTTCAAATCTCGGTACATCTTAGTGCTTCCAGGATGAATAGAAAACTTCGAACTATGCGCCTCTGATAGAATAAGGTTACAAATATCAACATTTTGTGGAACACATACCTGGTTTCTGAAGACTAGTACTTTGTCAACTCGTATTCTGAAATCACGAACTATGGCATCAACACTATTAGCAAGTTGCTTCCAAATTTCAGTAAATTTCGGATCCTCTAATTTTTGATTCCGGATTTCTTCAATTAAGGTAGGTGCGACTTTGATTCGTGCCAATAGCAAACCAGAGAAATCTGTGCCAAGATACACACGATTATTTTTCAATTCCAACATCATCGGTAGGTAGTAGGTGCGCATGTAGGTCAAAACTGATGGGGAAGAAGGATGAAACATTCGGCTCAGGGCATCAGCAAAAATATTCGCCTTTCCAGGATGATATTCGATGATTAGAACATAGTCTTTAATCAACTCCACCCATCTTCGTTGTCTTATATTCAATTCTGTTTGCATGAGGAGGTACTTCAGGCTTTTGTGGTCAGTGAAGATTCGACACGTCTCGTCGTATAAGTAATGTCGTCATATTTTAAAGGCAAACACCACGGCTGCAAGTTCCAAATCATGCGTACGGTAGTTGCTCTTATGCGGTCGCAATTACCTGGAAGCGTAGGCGATGACGTTCCCATCTTGCATCAATACGCATCCAAGTCCAGATTTTGACGCGTCGTTGTAAACCACATACTCCTTTCCGCAAATAGGTAGGGTAAGGATAGGTGCAGAAACTAACCGATTCTTTAGCTCTTCAAAACTTTACTGGCATTTCTCGTTCCATACGAATGGCTTACCCTTGCGTGTCAGTTTTGTCAATGGACCGGAAAATGATGAAAAATTCTCCACAAAGTGACGGTAGTATCCTGCTAAACTAAGGAAATTACAAACTTCGAACACACTTCGCGGAGGTTTCCAAGCAATCACGGCTTCTATAAGACCCTAAATTTTGAGTCCTAGAAGTCCAGAAGCAAGTGCAGGTGAAAAGACAATTTTGCCCCTGAAGAAAAAGATGTGTGATGGCCGAAATTGGTAAGATTGTTTAGTAAATTAATTTGTTTCTAATTCCTTTAGATCTAGGTTCTTGTTGATGGTCGATATGACATTGTTGAAAGAATCGGCCCTGTTGCATACCGACTTGCATTACCTCCAAATGTGGAAAGAATTCACAACGTGTTTCACATTTCAATGCTAAGAAAGTATATTCGAGATCCTGCTCATGTGCTTAAAGAACCGCCAGTTGAAGTTGCTGAAGACCTATCCTATCCCGTACAGCCAGTTGCCATACTAGACTGGTCAGTTCGACAGCTTCGCAGTCGAACTGTACCTATGGTACGAGCTGTTTGGCGTAATGGCAAAATCGAGGAGCATTCTTGGGAGACTGAGGAATCTATGCATGCAAAATTTCCTTCCTTGTTTGATTAGGTAATAATGTTAAAATTTCGAGGACGAAATTCTTATAAGAAAGGGAGGATGTAAGACCCCAAATTTTGAGTCCTAGAAGTCCAGAAGCCAGTGCAGGTGAAAAGATAATTTTTCCCCTGAAGAAAAGGATGTGTGATGGTCAAAATTGGTAAGATTGTTTAGTAAATTAATTCGTTTCTAATTCCTTTAGATCTAGGTTCTTGTAGATGGGTAATTGCCTTAGGAATCATCCTTAAGGATAGATAGTTGCCTTAGAGATTAAAGTCCCTAAAAATAGGGAAGATAATTTAAGAGTTTAGTTATCTGGTAAATTATATTAGATTGATAGATTAATTAAAAGTAGTAGACATAATTCTCCACTCATTGATTATAAATAGGAAGCCAACCCCACAAAAATTTCCCCTAAAACCTTACAAAATTCGTATAGTCTTAAAACCTTATACCTCCCCATTGCCGTCAGAATTTGCAGAAACTTTAAACCAGCATAACTCCCTCATCGTTCATTGGATCTCTGCGAGTAATAGCTTGTTGGAAAGCTCTTAATAGCTCTTAAAAACTGAAATAGTACCTATCACCACAGTCAAATAATACTTTGGCTTCAATTTTTGTTAAGAAATAAGATTAACAAGCTTAAAATCGGTAGTTAATGATAAGCCTGGTGAGATTCAAATGGGTCTTAGGTATCATTTAGGCTTATTTGGATTTCACGGCAGTAATGACCTTAATCGGAGCACTTAGTAATGGTTTAGGAATTGGGTTCGTTACAGCTTCAATCTTCTTTGGATCAACCAATACACCTTGGGCGTAAACAATATGGCCAAGGAAACTAACTTCGCGTAACCAGAATTCACATTTTGAGTACTTTGCGAACAACCGTTGATCCTTCAGGATTCTAAGCACAATCTGCAGGTGCATAGCATGATCCTCTTCTGATATTGAGTAAATCAGAATGTCGTCAATGAAGACTATCACAAATTTATCCAAGAATTCGTGGAACACACGATTCATCAAGTCCATAAAGGCAGCTAGTGCATTGGTCAAGCCAAATGGCATAACCAGAAATTCGTAGTGGCCGTATCGCAATCTGAACGCAGTCTTCGGAATATCAGCATCACGAACTCTCAGTTGATGGTATCCAGATTTGAGATCGATCTTAGAGAATACGGCTTCACCTTGGAGTTCGATCTTAGTGAACCATCTTTCTTTTTCATGAACAAAACAGGTGCTCCCCAGGGCGACACACTAGGTCGAATAAAACCACGATCCAGCAAATCTTCCAATTGCGTTTTTAGTTCCTTCATTTCCGCAGGAGCGATATGATACGGAGGAATGGAAATCGGATTCATACTTGGCACTAGCTCAATACCGAATTCAACTTCCCGTGCTGGTGGTAGACCGGCTAAGTCTTTTAGAAATACTTTTGGAAATTCGCGAACCACTGGAACAGAATCCAGATCCGAGGATTCTTTAGAAATATCATGTACGTGTGCGAGGTACGTCATACATCCTTTGTTGATTAATCGCTTCGCCTTTAACCATGAAATCATTCAAGTTGGTACAACTCACCTATCGCCTTCAAAACAGTATTCGGTACCATCAGGAAAAGTTAACCACACCCACTTGGGGAAACACTCTATACGGGCTTGATATTTCGTCAGACAATCCATGCCTAAAATCACACCCAGTTCTCTGATGTCTAATGGAATTAGATCCACTTCAAGTACATTCGAACCCATATGTACAACACAGCCGATGTAGACTAGATTACAAATCAGTTGCTCTCCCAAAGGAGTTAGAACCGCAATAGGATGAGTCAAGGATAGGGAAGTGCTATCCTTGGACTTACAAATGATATATTTGCTCTTGGATCTAATAATACTTTAGAGTTTTGAGAAAAGACTGAAATAGTACCTGTCACCACATCAGGACTAGCCTCGCCATCAGTTAAAGTGAAGAGTCTTGTTGGTCTTAGTTGCGCCTCACTTGTGGATCCGTTGGGTGGTCCTCCTGGTGCGCGTGTTGGTGGTGTGGCGGGGTTGGCATTCCCACCTCGTCCTGTGTTTGGTACTCCTGTGATTCGCCTTGGTTTTGGGCATTCATTCTGAATATATCCCATCTTGCCACAGTTGTAACATCGCCATTGCTTAAATTTCCACGAAGATCCATTGAAATATAAACCAGAAAAGTTCTTCCGGTTGGTATTTCCATTGCCATTAATTTTCGAAGGATAAAACCTTAAAGGATAGGGTCCCGTTCGTCGGTTGAACTTTGAATCTCACCTATAGGATCCGCCACTAGTGGCTGCAGATGGCTTCTTGGTTTGTACGATCTTTTCTGCTTCTGTCGCGGCAACAATTAGTTCTTGCAAATTCTGGACTGGTGTCGTACCAACGATGGTTTTGAGTTCAGTACTCAACCCATCCTGAAATCGTCTCGCAAGCTAGCACGGTGTACGATCTTCTTCTGGTGCAAATCGGGACAACTCCCTTAACACTTTTTCATATTCCAGCACCGAACGGGTGCCTTGTTCAAGTTTGTAAAAATCTTGTCGTTGCTCGAATTTATGGAATCTAGTATAAAATCTTTCGTCGAATTCGTACCGGAATTCTTCCCAAGTTGGCAAACGATCGCCGAATCGCAAGCTAATAGATGTCTACCATGCGAGAGCTTCTCCCTCAAGTAAGAATGTAGCAATGGCAACCTTGTCATCATTTGAGATATGCAGGAACAAGGATACCCGGCATAAGGTGTCTATCCACTCACGAGCTGCTGCGGCTCCGGCTTAACCTCCAAAATCTTTACATCCAAGTTGTCGAGCTTCCTTTAGCAATTTTGTAATCATAACAGGAAGTCTCTCTGCCTCCTTATGATATGCCAGCTATATAGGTTCAAGTGAAGGAATAGGTTCTTCCACTGGTGCAGGCTCAGGAGCATTCTGAAATTGCGTCTCCATTCGCTGCTGATTTGCAGCAATTCCTTGCAATACGTTTAGGATTTGTGCCATAACAGGGTCAATGACTGGTGCGGCTTGTGCCTCAGGTGGGTTTTCGAGTTCAGCTTGCCCTTCCTTCTCAATGTGTGCATTTGGCTTCTCTTCCTCAACAGGTTGCTGTTCAGCCTGAATCTCAAACCTACCCCGTTGATCTCTTTGTTGCCTCGAGCGTGCCATACTACGTAAGTATACGATTGTACTCAACACATACTAAATAGAATACTAGTAAAAGGAGTGGTACCTGGTGGAGAGGCATGCACCGGAAGATTCGCATATGTTGGAAAACAATATACAAATTTTCGGAAATCACATGCTCACATGCAAAGGTATTCTCGGCAATTCCATCAACACTCCCACTATCATTCGGCAGTACACGTCATCATTCACATGCATATATATTCGGTAATGACAAGAAACATAACTAACAACCACTGAAACATATTAAGGCATACTAAACATAAGAACATACATGGACAAGCATCACATCAGATTATTATTACCATCATTTAAATCTTACAAATTAATCCCATTTTAGCTTTAGTTCACTTTCAGTATTAGCCCCTAAGTGAGTGAGTGTGTGCCCATGTCCTTACCTACAATCATCAAAATCAACAAATAAGTTAGCATATAACAAATTATATTCCCTAAACCATGCTCCGCTACCAAACCTGTGACCACCCCAATTCCTATCTATTACTATTTGCTCCAATTAAGGTTATCACCGCCGTGAAACCCAAATAAGCCTAAATGACACCTAAGACCTATCTGAATCTTACCAGCTTTATCATTAACTTCCGAATTTTAGCATGTTTATTTTAATGTTTAACAACAATTGGCACATGATATTGGACACACATTCTGGTAACATACAGAGTAAATAAAACATTAGCGGAAGTCTTTAGATTAAATCATTGGGTTCATAACACACAGGTCCCATAGGATTCCAAACAATCAGCAAGAAATCCTCCATCATATTTCGGAAATAGCAAGCAAAACAGGGATCTGAAAATAAACCAGAAAGTAGCCCAATAATTCATGTTATATGCGCAAGTAAATAAGGATCAAGTTTGCTAATGTGATGCGATATCGCCCCGCCGTGCAGCCTTGATCTCACACACTGGTACCACGGACAATGGATGTACCTAAGCCTGGAAAATGGTAAAAACAATGGTATGAGATTACAAGAATCTTAATAGGGTCACAACATCATAAGATCTGCAGAAACCCTAAACACAAATCTCCCAATTCACATTAGATCATTCCTAAAAAACTAAAGGGGATCACTTAATTCAAGAATCAATCAAAAAAAGGTTAGGGCCGAATCTATGGTTGAGGGAGGACTATAAACACTTCCGAAAGATCAGAAGTAAACAAGCAGGTAGAACTCATCAGATTACTCTTGGCAATGGAGAAGAAAGGCCATCCCCTTCCACCTGTGTTGTCCAAGGCTTACTGCACAAAGGGCAGATGGTTAACACACAAACTAATCAGTAAGCATATTCATCTTGCCTCCCAAGGACATGTCGTCTTGCCACACACGGACAAGTCTTCCCTAGCCACACTCGGACTAGGGCATCCCAAACCTCGCAAAGATAAAGGCTTCCTACCTCGCAAGGATAGGGTTCCGGCCTCGCAAGGACAGATATCCAGCCCGCGGATGATAGGGTTTTCCGCTCATACAACTCCCATACCAGTAAGAACCTCTCCTCTCCCTAGGAGCATCAACGTTTACTCCGAATGGCCACCGGAAAAAGATCCTGACACACAAACACGTACAAGCACACACAAGCAAGTACACGACATAATACCAAAACAGGGTATCCTCATTCATGTCAGAACATAATCAGCTTATTCAGTTCACATAACATATGCAACCCAGGCACTCAATACCTAACTCAGGGGTTCGATATAGCCTATGAGATCCATATCTCATTCCGAATTTCACAGTCTCACCCTATAATCCAATCGTTTGCAATACAACAATGGCAGGTAACAAAAATATCAAGAAAATAATAGGGGTCTCTGGAGAAACCGATGAGGCGTAGATCCTACCTCTCTTGTCTCTAAACAAAAAGCTACTCCTTTGCCTTTATTAGATAATTCTGAACCACATATATTATCACCAGGCAAAGACGAAAACAAACTAAGCATGCATGTTCAATAATCAATTAAATTCCTTATTTTCTTACCAATACCACTCACCAAACCTATCAGAAACCAGTGATCAGATACTGCAGGTGCCACTCCCTTAGATGTGTGATGTGATAGCCAGGAACTTAACAAGATTCAATCAATTTCGGCCATCACACATGCTTTGCTTCAGAGGAAAAATTTTCTTTTCACCTGCACTAGCTTTTGTACTTATAAGACTCAAAATTCGGGGTCTCACACATTCCGTTGTTTTCACCATTTTTTTCAGGCTTAAGTACAATCACTACTCGTGGTACCAGTGTGTGAGATCAAGGCTATACGGCGGGGCGATATCGCATCACTTTTCTATACATGTTCCTTGATTACTTACGCATTTAACTTGAATAAAAAAATAAATTACTTTCTGGTTTATTTTAAGATTCCTCCTTTGCTTGTTATTTTCGACTATGTTGGAGGAATTCTTGCTAGTTATTTAGATCCTTACGGGACTTGTGTGTTATGAATCCAGTGATTTAATTTAAAGACTTCCGCTGATGTTTTTACTCACTCCGCATGATACCAGAATGATTGTCCAATATCATGCTCCACCTGTTATTAAACATGTAGAATGAACATGCTAAAAGTCGAAAACATAGTGAGTAAGCCTGGTGGGATTCAGATAGGTCCTAGGTGTCTTTGGGTTTGTTTGGGTTTCACGGCGGTAAAGACCTTAATCGGAGCAAATATTAATAGCTAGGAATTGGGGTCGTTACAGTTAGAAAATCAACATTACAGTAAATCTTTTAGTTGTCTCTATTATTCAGACTTTAACTGGCCTAGGAGCGCTCTTGCAGCTGCGCATACAAGTCATCCTGCGACACAGAAACAGGACATCCTAACTTGCAGACTCAAACTGGCCTATAGGGCATCTTGACATCCGGACTCAAACTGACCTACAAGGCATCCTGATGTCCGGACTTGAACCGGCTTTCAAGGTATTCAGCGAGCTTTTGTTGGGAATAACTACCCATAAACCTCCCGGTTTGGTAAGCATCTCTTCTCTCCCTAGGAGCAACAATACTTACCTTGCATGACCAGCAATAAAACGATCCTTCAAACAAAGCACAAACAAGGCACATACACGCATATGTATATAGTACACGCATACACAAATCACAACAAAGGATCACAATACAAATCAAAAATCAATCCTCAAAGTCATAACCGAATTAGGCAACCTATTGCCCTAGTAATTTCTGAGACTAACCCATAGGTATACCAATATTGCGCACTCAATCCAAAGTTTAATCAAACTGAAATCAACAATCAAAACAAGCATATAATCAAAGAGTAACCAAAGGAACCGATGAGGCATAGATCTTACCTCTCATATGTCTAAATCAGATGCAATCCTTTTCCTTCCCATTAAGATCAGAATCTCCTAAACTATCACAAGGCAAAGACCACACAATACTAAACCACAAGATACTTAATTAAAAACTAAATGCATTGGTAATCCTTACAAATTAACCTACCAAAATCCAGCGATCCAGATGCAGCAATATCTTCCCCCTGAATGCATGATGTGTTGACCAAAAACTTAGTAAGAAACAATCTAATTACCCACCCTAATTCATCATACAATTTTTGGCAACACTAAGGCTTTAATAGGGTATATGAAATTTCAATATTAGAGAGGTTAAGGGTTGCGATTTCATGTGAATAAGGAAGAAATAGGTGCCAAACTCAAATTATTAAAATGAATAAGATCTGAAACCAATAAACAAGTTAATTGATCAAATTTTGGCAAGCATAAGGTTAGGAATAGGGCATGCTGTTTAGAAAGATACAAGGGCTGAATTCATCATAACATAACAATGATAGGTACCAAACAGCCAAATAATGAAGATAAATAGAAATATAAACCAACAAGGGGTTGAATCCGAAGAAATTTGGCTAAGAACCTTTAAAATTGTGGCAGTAAAATTAAAAGGGAAACACTAAAATTTTTCTTGTGAAACCAAGATAATAAGATGCGCAATGAAGAGAGGATTCTATAAGCCAACACTCACAAGAATCTGATTGAAGAAGACAAATTTTGACAATTAGGGTTTAGGGACAAAAGTCGGTTTTGAGAGGGAGAGAAGGGAGGGAAAAATTCCATAAGTACTTAGGAGTTTTCGGGTATAATTTATCAGGGTAGGTAGGCATCTCCTTTTGTAGGTGTCTAAAGAGGTTTAGGTAAGAGATAATTCTCTATTTTTAAGCTTAAAAATATAATTCTATTTAAATAGTAACTCTACTTAAAAGGAAAAATTATTTAATATTTCAGATAATTAGGGATAGAACTAAGGATAATTAACCAGAATTAAAACAAGAAATATTTAGCAACAACCATTTTAGGCCATCACGTACTCATTTCTTCAGGGGCAAAATAATCATTTTAGATGCATCGGCTTCTAGACTTACCGGACATGTATACTATGAAGGATGGGGGTCTCACATCTTCTCTTCCTTACAAAAATTTTGTCCTCAAAAATTTCAATAAAGCTTAAGAGTAATAATTTGGTAAGAGGCGTTCTCCTTAAAGGAACAAAAGGCAGTGGATAGTGGTTTGAATCCTAGTGGCAGTTTTCCAAGGGATTAAAAATGCTCCACTGCTAAACAATACTTGATATGTAAGTGTTCATGACTTTGTTCCTCCTGGGAGGGGGTCCTCACAGTGCCACTGCGGCTCGGGAATGGGTCGACACCCTATGTCAAGTGTCATTATTCCTGTGCATCTCTAATGATGACAAAGTTTCCATTGTCATTTTCTTACTTGAGGGAGAAGCCCTTGCATGGTGGATAGCCATGAGTTTGCAGTTTGGAGATCGTTTGCCTTCATGGGAAGAATTCCGGCATAAAATTCACAAAAGGTTCTAAACCAGATTCCACAAGAGTGAACAGTGACATGTTTTCTATAAGCTTGAACAAGACACCCATTCGGTGCTGGAATACAAGAAGGAATTGAGGGAGTTGTCCCATTTTGCACCTGAAGAAGAACGCTCACCTTATCAGCTTGCAAAACGATTCCAAGATGGGCTGAGTACCGAGCTCAAACCTATTGTGGGCACAACATTCAGGAAAAATGTGTAACAATTGATCATTGCTGCCACTGAACCCGAGAAGATGATGCAAAGCAAGAAGCTTCCCGGATCCAGCAATGGCAGATTATACCAACATGGTTCCAAATTCATCCGACATATGGGACCTTATCTTTTCAGGTCCTATCCTCCGAAGAATAATGGCAATGAGGGTAACTACAAGAAGAATTTTTCTGGTCCTATTCCCAATGGATCTATGTGGAGTTCACAGCCACGATGATGCTACAACTATGGCAAAGTGGGCCATATTCAGAGGAAGTGTTCTAAACCAAGGTGTATTACAACTATGGCAAAGTGGGCCATATTCACGCGCACCTGGAGGACCATCGAGCAAATCTACGAGTGAGGTGTAGCCCAAACCCACGAGATTTTTCACCATGACCGATGCCGAAGCCAACCCTGATGTGGTGGCAGGTACTATTTCAGTCTTTTCTCAAAATGCTAATGTGTTTTTAGATCCCGAAGCGAATAGATCATTTGTGAGTCCAAGGATAACACTTAGCATAGATCAGCCTTTATCTCCCCAGTCTCCTCCTATTATGGTTCTAACTCCTTTGTGAGAGAAATTGATTTATGATCTAGTCTACATCGGCTGTAATGTACATATGGGTTCAATTGTGCTTGAAGTGGACTTGATCCCATTGGGAATCCGAGAGCTGGATGTGATATTAGGTATGAATTGTTTGACCAAATATCAAGCCCGAATGGAGTGTTTCACCAAGCGTGTATGGTTTTGTAAGGACCCAAGCGCAACCTACATGGACCTTTACTGCCGTGAATCCCAATTAAGTCATCGCAAGGTCCTATTTAAATCCCACAAGGCTCAAGTCACCTAATTATTAATTTTACTGGTTGATTTATATGCTCTTTAAAGGTTAGAACATGTTTATACATTAATGAATTTCTGGCTTATTTGGAGTGAAAGAAAACATCAGTGAAAGACTTATATTAATAATGAAAACAAGTGGAAACATAACACACAAGTCTCATAAGAATCTCAAACCATCAACCAATAGTATCATGTATATTTCAGAAATAACAAAAAGAGAAAGAGGGATTGGAAAGCCAGAATGAAAGTCCACACAAGTTAAAAGACATGGCATGCACATTCAATAGGAAATGGGTGCAAATGAAGTGGAAATTCATCCAGCCGTACAACCTTGATTTCACACTTTTAGTATCAGCAACAAATACACACTTAAGCCTGCAAAGGGCGGGAAAAGAAGGGATGAGATTACAAGAATCTCAGTAGGGTCACAGCATAATAAGTTCTAAGGATTCCCAATCAAATATCTCCCAATAACCAAAAGATCAACACCTAAATCCAGCTGAGATATCCAATTAATACTACAAGCATTAATCACACATAATAGGGTCCGAAATCATCACAAGCACACAAAATATGAGGGTAGGCCGAATTTGGTAAAAAACACGGGGAAAGAGTGAAAACATTTCTTATTGAGAAGCAGCCTATAACATAATATGAATTTCAAAACCAAGGTTTATCCCCATTTGCCCATGTTGCCCAGGGCTACGCTGCAAAAAAGGTAAAACAATTAGACAATCAATGTTATAGAAAGCCTTTTAATTATCTCCGACATCCAGACTTTAACTGGCCTAGGAGCACTCTTGCAGCTACCCATACAAGTCATCTTGCCACACAAAAACAAGGTATCCTAATGTCCAGACTCGCACTGGCCTATAGGGCATCTTGACATCTAGACTGGAACTGGCCTACAAAGAATCTTGACATCCAGACTTGAACAGGCCTACAAGGCATCCAGCAAACTCTTGCTGGGAGTAACCACCCATAAACCTCCCAGTTCGGTAAGCATCTCTCCTCACCCTAGGAGCAATAATACTTACCTCACATGGTCAGCAACAAAAGGATCTTTCAAACAAAGCTCAAACAAGGCACATACACACATACACACATCGTACACGCATACACAAATCACAACAAAAGATCCTCAATCAAATCACAATACAAATTAATGATCAATCCTCAAAGTCATAACCGAATTAGGCAGCCTATTTCCCTATTAACTTCTGAGATTCCAGCTCAGCATAATCACATATTCCGCAAGCATATATAACCGAGATAGGCAATCGAATTCAATCATACAATTGGGTAACCAAAGGAACCGATGAGGTATAGATCCTACCTCTCACATGTCTGATTCAGATACAATCCTTTGCCCTTCCAATATGATCAGAATTTCCTAAACCATCACAAGGCAAAGAACACACAATACTAAGCCACAAGATACTTAATTAAGAACTGAAGGCATTGGGAATCCTTACAAATTAACCTACCAAAATCCACTGATCCAGATACAACAATATATTCCCCCTGAATGCGTGATATGATGGTCAGAATCTCAGCAAGAAATAAACTAATTATTCGTCTCAATTCATCATACAAATTTTCGCAACACCATAGGGATTAATAGGGTAAATTACAATATCATCGTACACATAGAAAGAAGCTGAAATTTTATATGAGTATGGAAGGAATAGGTATCTGTTACTCAGACAATTAAAAGGAACAAGATTTGAATCCAATAAACAAGTCAATTGATCAAATTTGGAAAATATAAGGTTAGTAATAAGGGATGCCGATTTCATGTAGAGGGAATATTCAAAGGATGAATTCTTGATTTTACAACATGAATGGATGCCAAAAAATCATATGACTAAAAGGAAAAACAACATAAATCAATTGAAGAAAGAATCACACAATCTTGGCACCAAAACCGATGAATTATGACTTGAATTTCAACAGGGAATAACTAATGTTCTGATAAAAAAAACCCAAGATAGCTAGATAGAGGATGGAAAGATCTTTTCAACAAGCTATTATTTTTAGAAATCCGACAAAGGATGAAAGAATTATGCAAGGATTAAGATCAAGGAGTTTTTTACACAAAACCGACGAATTATGACTTAAATTTGGATTGAGAAGAACTAACCTTCTAATGATGAAACCAAGATAGCTAGATAGAGGATAGAAAGAGCTTTCTAACAAGCTATTATTTGTAGAAATCCAAAAAAGGATGAGTGTATGGACCCAAATTCTTAACCAATTATTATTATTGCTCCTAATAGGACCCTTACTGTAGCGAAACCCAAACAAACCCAAAACCATGACCTAATTAAATCTCACAAGGCTTAACCATCTAATTTCCGATTTTAGTATGTAAGTTTCTTTTAAGATTTATAACAATTGGAGCATGATATTGGACAATCATTCTGGTATCATACGGTGTAAATAAAACATTAGTGAAGTTTTTAAATTGAATCATTGAAACCATAACACACAAGTCCCATAAGGTTCATGTTATATATGCGAAAGAAATCAAGGAAAAAGGAATGCAAATGTGATGCAATATCGCCCAGCCGTGCAGCTTTAATCCTACACACTGGTACCACGAGCAGTGAATGTACCTAAGCCTGAAAAAAGGTGAAAACAACAGGATGAGATTACAAGAATCTTAGTTGGTCACAACATCATAAGATCTATATAAATCTTAAACAAACATCTCCCAAACAATGTTAGATCAGCCTATACAAGTAAAGGAAATCATGCAATCTTTAATCAATCAAAAAGGGATAGGGCCGAAAGCTAAAGCTAAGGGTGGACTACAAACATTTTTGAAAATCAGAAGTACACAGGCAGGAAAACACATCAGATATTCTTGGCAGTAGGAAAAAGAAAGGCCTTCCCCTTCCACTTGTGTTGTCCAAGGCTTTGCTAGAAAAAGGGTAAACGTTAGCACACAAGCTAATCCGTAAGATTATTCATCTTGCCAGCACACAGGACAAGGCATCTTTCCAACACACAGGACTAGGCATCCTAACCAACACACAAGATTAGGGCATCCAAACCACACAAGGATAAGGGTATCTTGCCAGCACACAGGACAAGGCATAAAGCCAACACATAAGACTAGGCATCCAGCCAGCATATGCTGGGGATTGCTACCCATACGACTCCCAAACTAGTACAAACCTCTCCTCACCCCAGGAGCATCAGCTCTTACCCCGAATGGCCATCGGAAAAAGATTCTGACACACAAACACGTAAAAGCATACAGGCAAGCAAAAAGCACAATACCCCAACAAGGTATTCCCAATCATGTCAGAACACAATCAGCATGTTCAATACACACAACACATGCAAACTAGGCATTCATAACCTATCTTAAAGATTTCAGTATGGCCTAGATAAACCTCAAATCAATCTGCAACTCATGCATACTCCATTACTGACATAAGCGCATACATTAACACAAGCTTAGGTACCAAAATCAACAAGCAAACAAAAGGATCTCTGGAGAAGCAGATGAGGCATAGATCCTACCTCTCTTGTCTCTGAACAAGAAGCTATTCCTTTTCCTTTATTCAAGGGATATAAACCACCTATAACATCATAAAACAAAGATAAAACCAAACTAAGCCTGCATTCTCAAAAAACAAGTAAATACCCTATTTCCTTACCAATTCCACTTGGAAAACCTATCAAAAACCAGTGATCAGATACCGCAGGTGCCTCCCCCTTGGATGTGTGACGTGATAGCCAAGAACATAATAAGAAACAACCTGAATTACCATCCAAATTAACATAAAATTTTCGACACTAAGATTAGGGCGATAGGGCAAGTTGCGATTTCATGTTAACAAGTTATAAGGGTTGTGATTTCATGTTAACAAGGAAGTATTAGGTGTTTATAACACATATGATCAAAGGGAACAAGATCAGAATAAAATAGGTTAATCAATTAATCAAGATAGGCAACAATAGGGCAAGGGTAGGGCATACTGATTTCATATATAGAGAAGGTTAAAAATATGAATTCATGATTTTATAACATGAATGGATGCCAAACAATCATACGAACAAAAGGAACAATGACAGAAATCAACTGAAAACAGAATTGCACAATTGCAGCACCAAACTGTCCGAATTACGAGTTGAATTTTGATAGTGAAAAACTAATATTTTTATGATAAAATCAAAGTAGCCAGATAGAGGATGTAAAGATCTTTCCAACAAGCTATTATTTGCAAAAATCTAAGAAAGGATGAGAGAGTTATGCTAGTTTGAAGTTAAAGGAATTTCGACAGCAATAGGGTGCTGTAGGGTTTGAGGTTTGACGAATTTTGTGTATTTTTTATGTAAGATTTATGTGTGGTCGGCTTCCCCTTTATATAAGGTGGTCATGGGATCAATTTTCTTACTTTAAAGGCTAGATTAAAATAAGGTAATTATCTGAATTAAATTTTGTAACTATCCTCCCTTAATGTTAGGGATTTTATCTCATAATGTAATTATCAACCAATAAAGAACCAAATCAAAAGAAATTAAAACCAGAAATAATTACTAGACATTCCATACGATTTTTGGTCATCACAAATCCATTTCTTTAAGAGCAAAATGGTAGTTTCACCTGAACTAGCTTCTGGACCTCTAGGCTCAAAATTCAGGGTCTCCTCGAATTTCGTCCTCGAAATTTCAACACAAGTACCTAAACAAATAGTTAAGGAAATTTTGCATGCATAGATTCCTCAGTCTCCTAAGACTGTTCCTCGATTTGACCATTATGCCAAACAACTCGTACCATAGGCACGTTTCGACTACGACGCTGATGAACTGTCGATCTAGTATGGCAACTGGCTGGATGGGATAGGATAAGTCTTCAGAAACCTCAACTGGTGGTTTTTTGAGCATATGAGCAAGGTCTTGCACATACTTTCTCAATATCAATATGTGAAACACATTGTGAATTCTCTCCATATTCGGAGGTAAGGCAAGTCGGTATGCAACAGGGTCGATCCTCTCGACAATGTCATATGGACCAATGTAACGAGGTGCTAGTTTATCTCACTGCTGAAAACGAAGGACACCTTTCCACGGGGAGACCTTCAAAAATATTTTGTCACCTACCACAAATTCAAGCTCCTTTCATCGATTATCGATGTAATTTTTCTGCCAATCCTTCGTTGTCTTTAGCCGTTATCGAATCAAGTTCAACTACTCCGTTGCTTGATCAATCAATTCCGGATTGTCTAGGTGTCTCTCGCCCTTTTCATTCCAGCAAATAGGTGTCTCTCGCCCTTTTAGTGCTTCATAAGGTGCCATACTGATGCTTACATGGAAGTTATTATTGTAGGCAAATTCTGCCATTGGTAGGCATCACTCCCAACCGGTATGTTGGTCTAGTACACTCGCATGTACCATGTCTTTGAGTGTCTGAATCATTCTCTCTGATTGGCCATCAGTTCGGGGATCAAACACTATACTGAAATTCAATCTCGAATCCAATGCATTTTGGAGTTTCTTCCAAAATTGTGATGTGAAACAAGGGTCAAGATGTGAAACGATGGAAACTGGCACTTTATGCAATCGAACAATCTTGTCTAGGTAACGAACAACCAATTTCTCAGGTGTATCTGTCAAACGTACAGGAAGGAAATCTGCAGATTTCGTCAATCGATCCAAGATCACCAAAATGGCATCATATCCTCCCTACGATCAAGGCAAACCAGTCACAAAGTACATCGTGACATGCTCCCACTTCCATTCTGGAATCAGAAGTGGCTGTAGTCAACCAGCGAGTCTTTGATGCTCGATCTTTACTTATTGACATACGAGGCATTGGGCAATGAACTCTGCAACGTGACGCTTTATGTCCCACCACCAATATTGCTTTTTTAAATCTCGGTACATCTTTATGCTACCAGGATGGATAGCGAACTTTGAACTATATGTCTCAGACAAAATAAGATTACGAATATCAACATCTTATCGAACACATACCTGGCTTCTGAAGACAAGAACTCCATCTTCTCATACTCTGAAATCGAAAGCTATTGCATCAACACCATCAGATAATTGCTTCTGAATTTCAACCAGTTTTGGGATCCTCTAATTGCTGATTCTAGATCTTTTCAATCAAGGTAGGCGTGACTTTGATTCATGCCAACAACGAACCTGAAAAATCAGTGCCAAGATGCACACGGGTAGTTTTCAAATCCAGCAGCATTGGTATGTATTGGGTGCGAAGCCGATGGAGAAGGAGGATGAAATTTGCTTTTTCAGGATGATACTCAATGATCAGGTCTTAGTCCTCAATCAGCTCCACCCATCTTCATTGTCTTATGTTCAACTCTTTTTGCTTAAGGAGGTACTTCAGGCTTTTGTGGTCTATGAAGATTCTGCCCGTCTCGCTGTACAAATAGTGGCGCCATATTTTTAACAGAAACACCACGGCTGCAAGCTCCAAATCATGCGTAGGATAATTTCTTTCATGCGGTCACAACTATTGGGAGGCATAGGCAATGACTTTCCCATCTTGCATCAATACGCATCCAAGTCCAGATTTTGACGCATCGCTGTAAACCACATACTCCTTTCCGCCAATATGTAAGGTAAGGATAGGTGAGGAAACTAACTGGTTTTTTAGTTCTTCGAAACTTTGCTGGCACTTCTCAGTCCACACAAATGGTTCTCTTTTGAGTGTTCAACTTTGTCAATGGCCAAGCAAGCAATGAAAAATTTTCCATGAAGCGACGGTTATATCCGATCAAGCCAAGGAAACTACGAACTTCAAACACAATTCACGGGAGTGCCCAAGCAACTACAACTTCAATCTTCTTCAGATCAACTAACACACCTTGGGCAGAAACAACATGGCCAAGGAAACCAACTTCGTTTAACCAGAATTCGCATTTGGAGTACTTTGCAAACAGCCACCAATCCCTCAAAATATTCAGCACAATCCACAAGTAGCTAACATGCTCCTCTTCTGAATTTGAATAAATCAGAATGTTATGGATGAAGATTATCACAAATTTATCTAGGAACTCATGGAACCCACGATTCATCAGGTCTATCAAATGGCTGGTGCATTGGTCAAACCAAATGGCATAACCAGAAATTCGTACAGGTCGTATCGCGATCTGAATGCGGTCTTCGAAATATCAACATCCCGAACTAACAATTGATGGTATCCAGATCTGAGATCGATCTTGGAGAATACGGCTGCACCCTGGAGCAGTCGAACAAGTCATCGATGTGCAGCAAAGGGTACTTGTTCTTCACGGTCACACGATTGAGCTGCCGATAGTCGATGCACAATCACAGTGAACCACCTTTCTTCTTCACGAACAAGACAAGTGCTCCCCAATATGACACAATGGGTCAAATGAAACCATGATCCAACAAATCTTCCAATTGTATTTTTCAGTTCTTTTATTTCCACAAGAGCCATATGGTACGGAGGAATGGAAATCAGATTCGTACCAGAAATTAATTCAACGTCGAATTCCACTTCCCTTGCTGGTGGCAAACTGACTATGTTTTCTAAAAATACATCCGGAAATTCACGTACCACCGAACAGAATCCAGATCCGACGACTCTTTAAAAATATCATGCACATGCACGAGGTACGCTATACATCTTTTACTGATTAATCACTTTGCATCAAGATAGGAAATCATGCAAGTTGAAACAGCTTGCCTATCACCTTCAAAATAGTACTCGGCACCATCAGGAATAATGAGCCACACTTTCTTGGTGAAACACTCCATATGGGCTTGATATTGCACCAGACAGTCTATGCCCAAGATCACATCCAGCTGTCGGATGTCCAATGGAATCAGATCCACGTCAAGTATATTTGGACCCATACATACAGCACAGCCGATGTAGACTAGGTCACAAATTAGTTGCTCTCCCAAAGAATTCAGAACCGTAATAAGAGGAGACAAGGGAGACTGAGACCGATCCATGCTAAGTGTTATCCTTGGATTTACAAATGACCTGTCTGCTTCGGGATGTAATAATACTTTAGCATTTTGAGAAAAGACTGAAATAGTACCTGTCACCACATCAGGACTAGTCTCGGCATCAGTCAGGGTGAATAGCCTTGTTGGCTTTGGCGCCTCACTTGTGGATCCGTTGGATGGTCTCCCTGATGCACGTGTTGATGTTTTGGTGGGATTGGCATACCCGAGTCGACCTGCATTTGGTGTGCCTGTGATACGTCTTGGTTTCAGGCAGTCCCTCTAAACATGTCCCATCTCGCCATAATTATAACATCAATGTGGCTGCGGATTCCACGTAGATCCATTAGAATTCAGACTAGAAAAGTTCTTCCTGTTGTTACCTCCATTGTCACTATTGTTTTTCAAAGGATAGAACCTCAAAGGATATGGTCTCGTACACCAATTGAACTTTGAATCTCACCTGAAGGATCTGCCACTAGTGGCTGCGGACGGCTTCCTGGTTTGCACGATCTTTTCAGCTTCAGTCATGGCAATGACTAGTTCTTGCAAATTCTTCACCGGTGTTGTACCAACGATGGTTTTGACTTCGGTACTCAGCCTATCCAAAAATCATCTCGCAAGCTGGTATGGTGAACGATCCTCCTTAGGTGAAAATCGGGACAACTCCCTTAATGCCTTCTCGTCCAACACCAAAAAGGTGCCCTATTAAAGTTTGTAGAAAGCTTCTCACTGCTCGGTTTTATGGAATCTCGTATGGAACCTCTCGTCGAACTCAAACCAAAATTCCTCCGAAGTAGGCAAACGATCGTCGAATCGTAAGCTTATCGTTGTCCAGCAACCGAGGGCTTCTCCTTCAAGTAGGAAAGTAGCGATGGAAACCTTGTCATCATCCGAGATACTCAAGAACAAGGACACGCGGCATAAAGTGTCGATCCTTTCACGAGCTGCAGCAGCTCAGGCTGAACCACTGAAATATTTACATCCCAATTGACGAGCTTCCTTCAGCAACTTCGTAATGATGACTGGAAGTCTCTGGGCTTCCTTAGGATGCATCGGCTGTAAAGGTTCATGTAGAGGAATAGGTTCTTCCACGGGCACGGGTGCATGAGCATTCTGAAATTACATTTCCATATGCTACTGATTTGCAGCAATTCCTTACAGCACATTTAGAATTTGTGCCATCACAGGATCGATTTCTGGTTCCTCAGATTGATTTTCGGGCTCAGCTTGCCTTCCCTGCTCAATCTGTGCATTCGGCTCCTCTTGTTTAATAGGTTGCTGTTTGGCCTAAATCCCATACCTACCCGTCGTGTAAGACCCCGAATTTTGAGTCCTAGAAGTCCATAAGCCAGTACAGGTGAAAAAACAATTTTGCCTCTGAAGAGAAGGATGTGTGATGGCCGAAATCGGTAAGATTGTATAGTAAATTACTTTGTTTCTAATTTATTTTGATTTAGGTCCTTGTAGATGGATAATAGCTTTAGGAATCATCCTTTAAGGCAGATAGTTGCTTTAAAGATTAAATCCCTAAGAATAGGGAAGGAAATTTAAGAGTTTGGTTATTTGGTAAATTATATTGGATTGATAGATTGATTAAAAGTAGTAGACATAATTCTATACTCATTGAATATAAATAGGAAGCCAACTCCACAAAATTTTCCCCTAAAACCTTACAAAATTCGTATTGGCTTCAAACCCTATACTTCCCCTTAGCCGTCAAAATTCGCAGAAACTTTAAACAAACATAACTCCCTCATCGTTCATTGGATCTCTGCGAATAATAGCTTGTTGGAAAGCTCTCTTCATTCTCTTTCCAACCATTTTTTAATTTGCTTCAGGAGGTTAGTATTGTTTTGTCTAAAGTTACTTTTAAAATCGGCGGCGGAATTAGGTTTTCGCCAAATCTTCTTGAACTTCAAAATAGTATAACATTCTACTCGTTTGTTGAAATCTTGAAAATAATATGTCATTGGAAAGCTCTTTTCATTCTCTTTTCAACAGTATATAACACGTAGCTTGGATGTACATATTTCGTTGTTTTATGCCGAGACGAAATCGTCTTATGCCCTACTTTTAGCAATAGGTTTTGCATAGTTAATTGGAATGGTAAATTCAGGTTGAATCTTGATAAGTTCCTGGCTATCACATCACACATCAAATGGGAAGGCATCTGCAACATCTGATCACTGGTTTTCTGATAGGTTTGGTGAGTGGTATTGGTAAGGAATAGGGTATTCAATTGATTTTTGGATATGCATGCTTAGTCTGTTTTGTCTTTGTCTGGTGATGATTTAGGTGGTTCAGATTTACTTAATAAAGGCAAAGGAGTAGCTTCTTGTTCAGAGACAAGGGAGGTAGGATCTATGCCTCATCGGTTTCTCCAGAAAACCCCTGCTCTTATTTGATGTTTTTGTTGCCTGCCTTTGTTGTATTGTTTGTGATTGGATTGTAGAGTGTGAATATGACATTCGGAATGAGATATGAATCTCCTAGGCTATATCGAACCCCTGAGTTAGGAATTGAATGCCTGGGATGCTATTGTTATATGATTTGGATGTGTTGATTGTTTCCTGACATGATTGAGGATACCTTGTTGTGGTATTATGCTTTGTACTTGCCTATGTGTGCTTGTACGTGTTTGTTTGTCAGGATCCTGTTCCGCTGGCCAGGCAGGGTAAGCACTGATGCTCCTAGTGAGAGGAGAGGTACTTACCGATTTATGGGAGGTGTATGGGTGTTGAACCAGCAAGCTAGCGCTGGATATCTGTCCTTGCGAGGCCGGATCCCTGTCTTGCGAGACAGGAAGCCCTTATCTTGCGAGATTTGGGGATGCCCTAGTTGCGACTAGGGAAGACTTGTCCATGTGGGGCTAGTCGACTTATCCTTGCGAGGATAAGGTGAAAGGCTTACTGATTAGTTTGTGTGTTAACCATCTACCCTTTGTGCAGTATGTCTTGGACAACACAGGTGTAAGGGGATGGCCTTTCTTCTACTTTGGGAGCAATTTTGTTGTACTTCTGAATTTTCGGAAGTGTGGTCCTCCCTCAACCATAATCTCGGCCTTAACCTTTTTTGGTTTATTGTTGAATTGCGTGATCCCTTTAGTTGTTTAGGGAATGATCTTATGTGAATTGGGAGATTTGTGTTTAGGGATTCTGTAGATCTTATGATGCTGCGACCCTACTGAGATTCTTGTAATCTCATATCGTTGTTTTTACCATTTTTCAGGCTTAGGTACATCCTCTGTTCGTGGTACCAGTGTGTGAGATCAAGGCTGCACGGCGGGGCGATATCGCATCACAAATACTACTTGTTACTTACGCAAATAACTTGAAAGATTGGACATTGTTCTGGTTTATTTTTAAGCATTCGTTTGGCTTGCTATTTCCGAACTTGGTTGATGAATTTCTTGCTGGTTATTTGGATCCCTATGGGACTTGTATGTTATGAACCCAATGGATAAATTTAAGACTTCCGCTGATGTTTTTATTTACTTTGTATGTTACCAGAATATGTGTCCAATATCATGCTCCAATTGATTGAGAAGCAACTAAATAAACAAGCTTTAAATCGGTATCTTATGAGTAGCCTTGTGAAATTCTAATAGGTCTTAGGTGTTGTTGAGACTTATTTGGGTTTCACGGCAGTAATGACCTTAATCGGAGCAACGAATAATAGTTTAGGAATTAGGGTCGTTACAAGTTTGGTAGAGGAGCATGGTTTAGGAACTGTAATTTGTTATATGCTACCAAACACTTACAAGTTTGGTAGCGGAGCATGGTTTAGGATTATAACTTGTTATTTTCTGACTTAGTTGTTAATTTTGGTAATTGCAGGTGATTGCAGGTAAGAACATGGGCACACACTCACTCACTTAGGGACTAAAACTGAAATTAGAGAGAACATGGGAGTTAAATGGAAATAATACGAGCTGTTGTGTTGATTGTTTATCTTTAGTACGCCTTAATATGTTTGAGTGGATGATTAGCTATGTTTCTTGTCATTACCAAATGAATATGCATGTGAGTGATTATGTGTATTGCCGAATATGGATGATGTGTGCAGCTATAAGTGCTTGATTTTTGTTATGATTTTTATGCGTGATAATGTTATTGCCGAGTGTGCATAGCATGTGTGCATATGATTTTCGAAATTTGTATATTGTTTTCCAGCATATGCGTATCGTCCGGTGCATGCCTCTCCACCAGGTACCACTTCTATTCCTAGTATCGTATTTAGTGTTTGTTTGAGTAACAATCGTACACTTGTGTAGTATGGCACGCTCGAGGCAACAGAGGGACCAACGGGGTAGGTTTGAGATTCAGAATGAACAGCAACCTGTTGAACAAGAGGAGCCAAATGCACAAAACGAGCAGGAAGGGCAAGCTGAGTCCGAAAACCAACCTGAGACACCAGTCGCACTAGGCATTGACCCTGTCATGGCACAGATCTTAAACTTGTTACAAGGAATTGCTGCAAATCAGCAGTGAATGGAGGCGCAATTTCAGAGTACTCCTGCGCCTACACCAGGACCTATTCAACCACTTGAACCTGTACAGCCGGCACAATAGAAGGGGACAGAGAGACTTCCCGTTATGATTACAAAGTTGCTGAAGAAAGTTCGACAACTTGGATGTAAAGATTTCGGTGGTTCGGCTGGAGCCGCAGCCGCTCGGGAGTGGATGGATACCTTATGCCGAGTATCCTTGTTCCTGCGTATCTTTGATGACGACAAGTTTGCCATTGCTATATTCTTACTTGAGTGAGAAGCCCTCGCCTGGTGGACATCTGTTAGCTTGCGATTCGGCGATCGCTTGCCGACGTGGGAAAAATTCCGGTATGAATTCGACGAAAGATTTTACACAAGATTCCATAAAAGTGAGCAGCAGCAGGCATTTCACAAACTTCAACAAGGCACCCGTTCGGTGCTGGAATATAAGAAGGTGTTGAGGGAGTTGTCCCGCTTTGCACCTGAAGAAGATCGTACATCGTGCCAGCTGGCAAGACGATTTCAGGATGGGTTGAGTGTCGAACTCAAAACCATCGTCGGTACGACACCAGTGCAGAATTTGCAAGAACTAATAACTGCCGCAACCGAAGCTTAAAAGATCGTGCAAACCAGGAAGCCACCCGCAGCTACTAGTGACGGATCCTATAGGCATGATTCAAAGTTCAACCAAAGAAGGGGACCCTATCCCTTACGGTCTCATCCTCCGCAGATCAATGGGAACACCAACAGGAGGAACTTTTCTGGTTCCAATTATAATGGATCGTCATGGCAGAATCCACAACGGCGATGCTTCACCTGTGGCGAGATGGGACATATTCGGGCAGCCTGCCCGAAACGGCAAATCCCAGGGGTATCTAACGCCAGCCGAGGTGGGAATATCTATTCCGCTAGACCCCCAGCACGCGCACCAGGAGGGCCACCCAACGGATCCACAAGTGAGGCGCAACCAAGACCAACAAGGCTCTTTACTTTGACTGATGCCGAGGCTAGTCCTGATGTGGTGACAGGTACTATTTCCGTCTTTTCTCAAAACGCTAAAGTCTTAATTGATCCAGGAGCAAATAGATCGTTCGTGAGTCAAAGGATAGCACTTAGCGCGGATCGTCCTCTATCTCCCTTGACTCCTCCTATTGCAGTTCTAACTCCTTTGGGAGAGAAACTGATTTGTGATCTGGTCTATATCGGCTGTGCTATACGTATGGGATCGAGTGTATTTGAAGTGGATCTCATTCCATTAGACATCAAGGAGCTGGATGTGATTTTAGGCATGGATTGTCTGGCAAAATATCAAGCCCGTGTGGAGTGTTTTACCAAGCGGGTGTGGTTCACGTTTGCTGATGGTACCGAGTACTGTTTTGAAGGCGATAGGCGAGTTGTGCCAACTTGCATGATTTCTTGGCTTAAGGCGAAGCGATTGATCAATAAAGGATGTACAGCGTACCTTGCGCATGTACAGGATATTTCTAAAGAATCCGCAGGTCTGAATTCTGTTCCTGTGGTTTGTGAATTTCCGGAAGTATTTCCAGAAGACATAGCCGGATTGCCACCAGCAAGAGAAGTAGAATTCGGCATTGAGCTTGTGCCAGGTACAAATCCGATTTCCATTCCTCCGTATCGCATGGCTCCTGCGGAAATGAAGGAACTAAAGACGCAGTTAGAAGATTTGCTGGATCGTGGTTTTATTCGACCTAGTGTGTCACCTTGGGGAGCACCTGTGCTATTCGTGAAAAAGAAAGATGGTTCGCTGCGATTGTGCATTGATTATCGACAGCTGAACCGTGTGACCGTGAAGAAAAAATATCCTTTGCCACGCATTGATGATTTGTTTGACCAACTCCAAGGGGCAGCGGTATTCTCCAAGATTGATCTCAGATCTGGATACCATCAATTGCGAGTTCGTGATGCTGATATTCCGAAGACCGCGTTCAGATCGTGATATGGCCACTATGAATTTCTGGTTATGCCATTCGGCTTGACCAATGCACCAGCTGTGTTTATGGACTTGATGAATCGTGTGTTCCGCGAATTCCTGGATAAATTTGTGATCGTCTTCATCGACGACATTCTGATTTACTCAAAGTCGGAAGAGGATCATGTTATGCACTTGCAGCTTGTGCTTAAAATTCTGAAGGATCGACGATTGTTTGCCAAATACTCAAAATGCGAATTCTGGTTACGTGAGGTTAGTTTCCTTGGCCATATTTTTTCCGCCCAAGGTGTGTTTGTTGATCCAAAGAAGATTGAAGTCGTGATTGCTTGGGAACCTCCGCGAAGTGTGTTCGAAGTTCGTAGTTTCCTTGGCTTAGCAGGTTACTACCGTCGCTTTGTGGAAAATTTTTCATCACTTTCTGGACCATTGACAAGACTGACACGCAAGGGTGAGCCGTTCGTATGGAGTGAAAAGTGCCAGCAATGTTTCGACGAGCTAAAGAATCGGTTAGTTTCTGCACCTATCCTTACCTTACCTATTTGCGGAAAAGAGTATGTGGTTTACAGCGACGCGTCGAAATCCGGACTTGGGTGTGTATTGATGCAAGATGGGAAAGTCATTGCCTACGCTTCAAGGCAATTGCGACCGCACGAGATGAACTACCCTACACATGATCTAGAACTTGCAGCCGTGGTCTTTGCCTTAAAAATATGGCGACATTATTTATACGGCGAGACGTGTCGAATCTTCACTGATCACAAAAGCCTGAAGTACCTCCTTACACAGAAAGAATTGAATATGAGACAACGAAGATGGGTGGAGCTAATTAAGGACTACGATTTGATCATCGAATATCATTCTGGAAAAGCGAATGTTGTGGCTGATGCCCTGAGCCGAAAGTGTCATTCTTCTTCCCATTCAATTCTTGCTTATATGCGCACTCATTATCTGCCAATGATGTTAGAATTGAAAACTAGTTGTGTGCATCTTGGCACCGATCTCTCTGGTTCGTTGCTAACACGAATTGAAGTCGCACCTACCTTGATTGAAGAAATCCGGAATCAACAGCTAGAGGATCTGAAGCTTGCTGAAATTCGGAAGCAACTTGCTGATGGTGTTAATGCTATAGTTCGTGATTTCAGAATACGAGATGACGAAGTTCTAGTCTTCAGAAACCGGGTATGTGTTCCACAAAATGCTGATCTTCGTAACCTTCTTCTATCTGAGGCGCATAGTTCAAAGTTTGCTATCCATCCTGGAAGCACAAAAATGTACCGAGATTTGAAAGGGCAGTATTGGTGGCCTAACATGAAGCGACATATTGCTGAATTTGTTGCCCGATGCCTTGTATGTCAACAAGTGAAGATCGAACATCAAAGACCTGCTGGTTTACTTCAGTCACTTCCGATTCCAGAATGGAAGTGGGAGCACATTACAATGGATTTTGTTACCGGTTTGCCTAGATCACAGCGAGGATACAATGCCATTTGGGTGATCGTGGATCGACTGACGAAATCTGCACACTTTCTTCCTATACGTGTGACAGATACACCAAAAAAATTGGCAATTCGTTACTTGGATGAGATTGTTCGTTTGCATGGAGTACCAGTTTCTATTGTTTCAGATTGTGACCCTCGTTTCACTTCAAGATTTTGGGAGAAATTCCAGAATACACTGGGTTCGAAATTGAAATTCAGTACAGCATTTCATCCCCAAACCGATGGTCAATCAGAAAGGACAATTCAGACACTTGAAGATATGCTACGTGCGAGTGTATTAGACCAGCAAACCGGCTGGGATCGAAGCTTACCATTGGCGGAATTTTCTTACAACAATAGCTTTCATGTAAGCATCGGTATGGCACCCTATGAAGCCCTTTATGGGAGACGTTGCAGAACCCCTATTTGCTGGAATGAAGTAGGCGAGAGACGCCTAGACGTCAAAGGTTAAAAGCAGCACAAGATCGGCAGAAAAGCTACGCCAACAATCGACGAAGGGAGCTGGAATTTGTAGTAGGAGACAAGGAGTTTTTGAAAGTCGTCCCATGGAAAGGAGTCCTTCGTTTTCAGCAGCGAGGTAAGCTAACACCTCGCTACATTGGTCCTTATGACATTGTGGAGAGAATCGGCCCTGTTGCGTACCGACTTGCACTACCTCCAAATATGGAAAGAATTCACAATGTATTTCACGTGTCAATGCTAAGAAAGTATATGCGAAATCCTGCTCATGTGCTTAAAGAACCGCCAGTAGAAGTTGAAGAAAACCTATCCTATCCAGTACAGCCAGTTGCCATACTAGACCGGTCAGTTCGACAACATCGCAGTCGAAGCGTACCTATGGTACGAGTTGTTTGGCGTAATGGCCAAATTGAGGAGCAGTCTTGGGAGGATGAAGAATCTATGCTTGCAAAATTTCCTTACTTGTTTGATTAGGTACTAATGTTAAAATTTCGAGGACAAAATTCTTTAAAGGAGGGGAGGATGTAAGACCCCGAATTTTGAGTCCTAGAAGTCCAGAAGCCAGTACGGGTGAAAAGACAATTTTTCCCCTGAAGAGAAGGATGTGTGATGGCCGAAATTGGTAAGATTGTATAGTAAATTACTTTGTTTCTAATTCCTTTTGATTTAGGTTCTTGTAGATGAGTAATCGCTTTAGGAATCATCCTTTAAGGCAGATAGTTGCCTTAGAGATTAAATCCCTAAGAATAGGGAAGGAAATTTAAGAGTTTGGTTATTTGGTAAATTATATTGGATTGATAGATTGATTAAAAGTAGTAGACATAATTCTATACTCATTGAATATAAATAGGAAGCCAACCCTACAAATTTTTCCCCAAAAACCGTACAAAATTCGTATAGGCTTAAAACCCTATACCTCCCATTAGCCGTCAGAATTTGCTGAAATTTTAAACCAGCATAACTCCCTCATCGTTCATTGGATCTCTGCGAATAATAGCTTGTTGGAAAGCTCTCTTCATCCTCTTTCCAAACATTATTTTTTTTACGTCAGGAAGTTAGTATTTCTTTGTCTAAAGTTACTTTTAAAATTGGCGGGGGAATTAGGTTTTCGCCAAATCTTCTTGAACTTCAAAATAGTATAACTTTCTACTAGTTTGTTGGAATCTTGCAAATAATATGTCGTTGGAAACCTCTTTTCATTCTCTTTCCAACAGTATATAAATCACAGCTTGGATGTAAATATTTCGTTGTTTTAGGTCGAGACGAAATCGTCTTATGCCCTACTTTTAGCAATAGGTTTTGCATAGTTAATTGGAATGGTAAATTCAGGTTGAATCTTGATAAGTTCCTGGCTATCACATCACACATCCAAGGGGAAGGCACCTGCAACATCTGATCACTGGTTTTCTGATAGGTTTGGTGAGTGGTACTGGTAAGGAATAGGGTATTCAATTGATTTTTGGATATGCATGCTTAGTCTGTTTTGTCTTTGTCTGGTGATGATTTAGGTGGTTCAGATTTACTTAATAAAGGCAAAGGAGTAGCTTCTTGTTCAGAGACAAGAGAGGTAGGATCTATGCCTCATCGGTTTCTCCAGAAAACCCCTGCTCTTATTTGATATTTTTGTTACCTGCCTTTGTTGTATTGTTTGTGATTGGATTGTAGAGTGTGAATATGACATTCAGGATGAGAAATGAATCTCCTAGGCTATATTAAACCCCTGAGTTAGGAATTGAATGACTGGGATGCTATTGTTATATGATTTGGATGTGTTGATTGTTTCCTGACATGATTGAGGATACCCTATTGTGGTATTATGCTTTGTACTTGCCTGTGTGTGTGCTTGTACGTGTTTGTTTGTCAGGATCCTGTTCCGCTGGCCAGACAGGGTAAGTACTGATGCTCCAAGTGAGAGGAGAGGTACTTACCGATTTATGGGAGGTGTATGGGTGTTGAACCAGCAAGCTAGCGCTCGATATCTGTCCTTGCGAGGCCGGATCCCTGTCTTGCGAGACAGGAAGCCCTTATCTTGCGAGATTTGGGGATGCCCTAGTTGCGACTAGGGATGACTTGTCCATGTGGGGCTAGTCGACTTATCCTTGCGAGGATAAGGTGAAAGGCTTACTGATTAGCTTGTGTGTTAACCATCTACCCTTTGTGCAGTAAGTCTTGGACAACACAGGTGGAAGGGGATGGCCTTTCTTCTACTTTGAGAGAGATTTTGTTGTATTTCACCTGCATGTGTACTTCTGAACTTTCGGAAGTGTGGTCCTCCCTCAACCATAATCTCGGCCTTAACCTCTTTTGGTTTATTATTGAATTACGTGATCCCTTTAGTTGTTTAGGGAATGATCTTATGTGAATTGGGAGATTTGTGTTTAGGGATTCTGTAGATCTTATGATGCTGCGACCCTACTGAGATTCTTGTAATCTCATACTGTTGTTTTTACCATTTTTCAGGCTTAGGTACACCTTTTGTTCGTGGTACCAGTGTGTGAGATCAAGGCTGCATGGCGGGGCGATATCGCATCATAAACACTTACCTGTTACATGCGCAAATAACTTGAAAGATTGGATGATGTTCTGGTTTATTTTTGAGCATTCGTTTGGCTTGCTATTTTCGGAAATTGTTGATGAATTTCTTGCTGATTATTTGGATCCCTATGGGACTTGTGTGTTATGAACCCAATGGATAAATTTAAGACTTCTGCTGATGTTTTTATTTACTTCGTATGTTACCAGAATATGTGTCCAATATCATGCTCCAATTGATTGAGAAGCAACTAAATAAACAAGCTTTAAATCGGTATCTTCTGAGTAGCCTTGTGAAATTCTAATAGGTCTTAGGTGTCGTTGAGACTTATTTGGGTTTCACGGCAGTAATGACCTTAATCGGAGCAACGAATAATGGTTTAGGAATTAGGGTCGTTACACGTCGATCCCTTATAACGTTCAACCCTTCCATACTATACAAGCACACGATCGTTATTCAACACATAACTAGATACGAACAATAGGGAAAGAAGAGGTACCTGGTGGAGAGACGTGCACCAGACGATATGCATATGCTGGAAAAACAAAATACACATCCACACAAGTATGAAAATTTCAGAAATCACATGTACACATTCAATTGCACACTCGACAATCACATTATCTCACACAAGCACTCGGAAAACATACTTTCATAAAAACCATACATGGAAATCATGCAAAACCATATGTCATGCATTTGGTAATACACATGTTTCACACATATCACAGTCGGTAGCAAAGCATGCATCAACAACATACATTCGGTAATAAAACCCATCATAATTATTTGGCAACAAACTTATTCGACGCTTCCATAACACACCCTCATAGATTCGGCAATAGCAAGGAAAACACAACAAAACATAGTAAACATAAAAACACATATAAACCCATAGCAAGTTAATTAATCAAACATAACATCTAGAAATTTCTAACCAGGTTCTAAACATTTGATTAATTTTGGTATTAGCCCTTAAGTGAATGGGTGTGTTAGTTGATCCAAAGAAAATTGAAACCGTAATTTCCTGGGAACCCCCGCGATCTGTGTTCAAAGTTCGTAGTTTTCTTGGCTAAATAGGTTATTAACGTCGCTTTGTGGAAAATTTTTCATCGCTTGCCAGACTATTGACAAAACTGACGCGCAAAGGGGAGCCGTTTTTGTAGAACGAGAAATGCCAGAAAAGTTTTGAAGAACTGAAATACCAATTAGTTTCCGCACCTATCCTTACGTTACCTATTTTCAGAAAGGGGTATGTGGTTTACAGCGATGCATCGAAATCCGGACTTGGATGCGTATTGATGTAAGATAGGAAAGTCGTTCTATATGCTTCCCGACAGTTACGACTGCATGAAAGCATCTATCCTACATATGATTTGGAGCTTGCAGTCGTGGTTTTTATATTGAAAATATGGCGACATTACTTATACGGCGAGACAGTCTGAATCTTCACCTATCATAAAAGCTTGAAGTACCTACTCATGCAAAAAGAATTGAATATGAGACAACGAAGATGGGTAGAGTTGATCAAAGACTACGATTTGATCATCGAATATCATCTTGGAAAGGAAAATGTTGTTGCTGAAGCCTTAAGCTGAAAGTTTCATTCTCCTTCCCCATCAGTTTTGGCCTATATGTGCGCCCATTACATGCCTATGTTGCTGGATTTGAGGACTAATCATGTGCATCTTGGCACTGATTATTCTGGTTCATTATTGGCACGAATCGAAGTCACACCTACCTTGATTGAGAAAATCCAGAATCAGCAATTAGAGGATCCGAAACTAATTGAAATTCGAAAGCAACTTTCTGATGGTGTTGATGCCATAGTTCGTGATTTCAGAATACGAGATGACGAAGTGCTTGTCTTCAGAAACCGGGTATATGTTCCACAAGATATTGATATTCGTAACCTTATCCTATCGGACGCGCATAGTTCGAAGTTCGCTATCCATCCCGGAAGCACTAAGATGTACCAAGATTTAAAAGAGTAGTATTGGTGGCCAAACATGAAACGCCACATTGTTGAGTTCGTTGCTCGATGCCTCGAACATCAATGACCCGATGGACTACTTCAGTCACTTCCAACTCTAGAATGGAAGTGGGAGCATATCATAGTGGATTTTGTGGCCGGTTTTCCTAGGTCACAATGAGGATATGATGCCATTTGGGTGATCATGGACCGATTGACGAAATCTACACACTTTCTTCCTATACGTGTGACGGATACAACATAGAAATTGGTTGTTCGTTACTTTGATGAGATTGTTCGATTGCATGGAGTGCCAGTTTTTATCGTTTCAGATCATGAACCTCATTTCACCTTACGATTTTGGGAGAAATTCCAAAATTCGTTGGGTTCGAAATTGAATTTCAGTACAACATTTCATCCTCAGACCGATGGTTAGTCAGAAAGGACGATTTAAAAAATTGAAGACATGTTATGAAGGAGTGTGTTGGATCAGCAAACCGGTTGGGATCGATGCCTGCCGTTGGCAGAATTTGCTTACAATAATAGTTTTCATATAAGCATCGGTATGGAACCTTATAAAGCATTATATGGGAGACGTTGCAGGACTCCCATTTTCTGAAATGAAGTAGGTGACAGACGTCTAGACAATCCGGAATTGATTGATCAACCAATGGAACAGCTGAACTTGGTTCAACAACGGCTAAAAATAGCCCAGGATCGGCAGAAAAGTTACGCCGAAAATCGACAAAGGGAGCTGGAATATGCGGTAGGGTGACAAAGTGTTTTTTAAGGTCACCCCTTAATTTCATAACCATTCATTATAAATAGGAAGCCAACCCCACAAAAATCATTCATAAAAACACACAAAACTCGTATAGCCTAAAACCCTTACAAATCCATATATCTGCCAAAATTTGCTGAAACTTTAAACCAGTATAACTCTCTCATCATTTGTCAGATTCCTGAAAATAATAACTTGTTACAAAGATCTCTTCATCCTCTTTCAAACTATCTTTGGATTTTTGTCAGGAGGTTAATATTTCTTTCTTGTAAGATAATTCGAAATTCGGCGGAACTTCCAAAATCTTCTTGAAGTTCAATGTAGCATAACTCTTTCATCATTTGTCGGATTCCTGAAAATAATAGTTTTTCGGAAATCTCTCTTCATCCTCTTTCCAACCATATTTTTTTTGTTGTTTGAACATTCTTATTTCGTTGTCAAAAGATAAGATGAAAATCGACGGCAGAATTAGGTTTTAAGATTTGTATAATTCTGCCTTTGATAGATCTCTGATGTTGTTGCCTTTATTCATATGATTGTTTAATATCCATTCATAGTGAACAATCATGAATTCATCCTTTGAATCTTTTATATACATGAAATCAGTATGCCCTACCGTTGCCCTATTGCCCTATTCTTAATCCCGAAAATTGTATGATAATTAAGGATGGTAATTCAGGTTGATTCTTGTTAAGTTCTTGGCTATCACATCCAAAGGGGAGGTACCTGCAGCATCTGATCATTGGTTTCTGATAGGTTTGGTGAGTGGAATTGGTAAGGAAATAAGGTATTTAATTGGATATTGGATATGCATACTTAGTTTGGTTTTGGCTTTGCCTTGTGATGCTATAGGTAGTGCAGAATTATTGAATAAAGACAAGAGAATAGCTTATTGTTCAGAGACAAGACATATAGGATCTATGCCTCATCGGTTTCTCCAGAGACCTTGTTGTTTGCTTAATTGATTTCGGTACCTATGATTGTGAAATTGTATGCGCATTCATATTAAATAATGCATGCATAAGTTGCGGATTGAATTGAGGAATTTTTAGGCTATACCAAATCCTTTAAGGTAGGTTAAGAGTGCCTAGCTAGCATGTGTGATGTGTACTGAACATGCTGAATGTGATCTGACAGAAATTGAGAATACCCTGCTGTGGTTTTGTGTTTTTTGTTTGCCTGTGTGTGCTTTTATGTGATTGTATGGTAGGATCTTTTTCCGGTGGCCATTCAGGATAAGCGCTGATGCTCCTAGAGAGAGGGGAGGTTCTTACTAGTATGGGATTCATATGGGTGGCAAATCCTAGCAAGAGCTCGCTAGATGTCTTGTCCTTGTGTGACCAGAAGCCCTGTCCTTGTGTGGCAGGAACCCCTTATCCTTGTGTGGTTTGGGAAGCTCTTATCCTTGTGTCGTTTGGGATGCCCTTGTCCTTGTGTGGCTTGGGATGTTTTGTCCTTGTGTGGCAAGATGAATAGGCTTGCTGATTAGTTTGTGTTATAACCAATTACCTTTCGTGCAATAAGCCTTGGACAACACAAGTGGAAGGGGATGGCCTTTTCTTCTTCATTGCCGAGAACAATCTGATGAGTTCTACCTGCCTGTGTACTTCTGATACTTTTCGGAATTGTTCGTAGTCCCCCTTAGCCTTAGATTAGTCCCTACCCTTTTTGATTGAATCTTTAAATTGCCTGAATCCCTTTACTTGCGTAGGAATGATCAGATGTTGTTCGGGAGAATTGTGTTTATGGTTTCTGCAGATCTTTTGATGTTGTGACCCTACTGAGATTCTTGTAATCTCATTCTGTTGTTTTCACCATTTTTTTCAGGCTTAGGAACATTCACTATTCCTGGTACTAGTGTGTGAGATCAAGGCTGTACAACGGGGTGATATCGCATCACTTTTGCATACCTATTCCTTCATTACTTGCGCTTATAAGTTGAATAAAAAAAATTGGATTACTATCTGGTTTATTTTAAGATTCCTCTTTTGCTTGTTATTTTTTACTATGTTGTAGGAATTCTTGCTGGTTATTTGGATCCTTACGGGACTTGTGTGTTATGAATCCAGTGATTTAATTTAAAGACTTCCGTTGATGTTTTTACTCACTCCATATGATACCAGAATGATTGTCCAATATCATGCTCCAACTGTTATTAAACATGTAGAATGAACATATTTGGAGGTAGTGCAAGTCGGTATGCAACAGGGCCGATTCTTTCAACAATGTCATATGGAGCAATGTAGCGAGGTGTTAGCTTACCTCGCTGCTGAAAACGAAGGACTCCTTTCCATCGGGCGACATTCAAAACCACTTTGTCTCCTACCGCAAATTCCAGCTTCCTTCGTCGATTGTCGGCGTAACTTTTCTGCCGATCATGAGCTGCTTTTAACCTTTGTCGAATCAAGCTTAATTGCTCTGTTGCTTGGTCAATTAATTCCGGATTGTCTAGGCGTCTCTCGCCTACTTCATTCTAGCAAATGGGGGTTCTGCAGCGTCTCCTATATAGTGCTTTATAGGGTGCCATATCAATTCTTACATGAAAACTAATGTTGTAAGCAAATTCTGCCAATGGTAAGCTTCGATCCCAGCCAGTTTGCTAATCCAATACACTCGCACGTAGCATGTCTTAAAGTGTCTGAATCGTCCTTTCTGATTGACCATCGATCTGGGATGAAATGTTTTACTGAAATTCAATCTCAAACCCAGTGCATTCTGGAATTTCCCCCAAAATCGTGAAATGAAACGAGGGTCACGATCTGAAAAAATAGAAACTGGTACTCCATGCAACCGAACAATCTCGTCAAAGTAACGAACTGCCAATTTTTCTAGTGTATCTGTTACACGTATAAGAAGAAAGTGTGCAGATTTCGTCAGTGGATCCATGATCACCCAAATAGCATTGTATCCTCGTTGCGATCTAGGCAAACCGGTCACAAAATCCATTGTGACGTGCTTCCCACTTCCATTCTGGAATCGGAAGTAACTGAAGTAGACCAGCGGGTCTTTGATGTTCGATCTTTACTTGATGACATACGAGGCATCGGGCAACGAATTCAGCAATAAGGACAATCTCTAAGTCAATTACCCATCTATAAGAACTTAGATCAAAAGGAATTTTAAAAAAAGTTAACTACTAAATAATCTTACTAATTTCGGCCATCACACATCCTTTCCTTCAGGGGCAAAATCGTTTTTTCACCTGCACTGGCTTCTGGACTTCCAGGACTCAAAATTCGGGGTCTTACATTCTCCCATCCTTATAAGAATTTTGTCGTCGAAATTTTTAACGTAAGTACCTAATAAAACAAATATGGAAATTTTGCAAGCATAGTCTCCACAGTCTCCCAAGACTTCTCCTCAATTTGGCCATTACACCAAACAACTCGTACCATAGGCACGTTTCGACTGTGAAGCTGTCGAACCGACCGGTCTAGTATGGCAACTGGCTGTACAAGATAGAATAGGTCTTCAGCAACTTTAACTGGCGGTTCTTTAAGCACATGAGCAGGATCTCGCATATAATTTTTTATCATTGAAACGTGAAATACATTGTGAATTCTTTCCATATTTTGAGGTAGTTCAAGTCGGAATGCAACAGGGCCGATTCTTTCAACAATGTCATATGGACCAATGTAGCGAGGTTTTAGCTTACCTCGCTGCTGAAAACGAAGGACTCCTTTCCATGGAGCGACTTTCAAAAGCACTTTGTCTCCTACCGCAAATTCCAGCTCCCTTCGTTGATTGGTGGTGTAACTTTTCTGCCGATCCTGAGCTGCTTTTAACCTTTGTCGAATCAAGCTTAATTGCTCTGTTGCTTGGTCAATTAATTCCGGATTGTCTAGGCGTCTCTCGCCTACTTCATTCTAGCAAATGGGGGTTCTGCAGCATCTTCCATATAGTGCTTCATAGGGTGCCATACCGATGCTTACATGAAAACTATTGTTGTAAGCAAATTCTGCCAATGGTAAGCTTCGATCCCAGCCGGTTTGCTGATCCAATACACTCGCACGTAGCATGTCTTCGAGTGTCTGAATCGTCATTTCTGATTGACCATCGATCTGGGGATGAAATGCTGTACTGAAATTGAATCTCGAACCCAGTGCATTCTGGAATTTCTCCCAAAATCGTAAAGTGAAACGAGGGTCACGATCTGAAAAAATAGAAACTGGTACTCCATGCAACCGAACAATCTCGTCCAAGTAACGAACTACCAATTTTTGTGGTGTATCTGTTACACGTATAGGAAGAAAGTGTGCAGATTTCATCAGTGGATCCATGATCACCCAAATAGCATTGTATCCTCGCTGCAATTTAGGCAAACTTGTCACAAAATCCATTGTGACGTGCTCCCACTTCCATTCTGGAATCGGAACTGACTGAAGTAGACCATCAGGTCTTTGATGTTCGATCTTTATTTGTTGACATACGAGGCATCGGGCAACGAATTCAGCAATAAGGACAATCTCTAAGGAAATTATCCATCTATAAGAACTTAGATCAAAAGGAATTTAAAACAAAGTTAACTACTAAACAATCCTACCAATTTCGGCCATCACACATCCTTTCCTTCAGGGGAAAAATCTTCTTTCCACCTGCATCGGCTTCTAGACTTCTAGGACTCAAAATTCGCGGTCTTACATCCTCCTCCCCTCATAAGAATTTTGTCCTCGAAATTTTTAACATAAGTACCTAATCAAACAAGTAAGGAAATTTTGCATGCATAGTCTCCTCAGTCTCCCAAGACAGCTCCTCAATTTGGCCATTACGCCAAACAACACGTACCATAGGCACGTTTCGACTGCGAAGCTGTCGAACTGACCGGTCTAGTATGGCAACTGGCTGTACGGGATAGGATAGGTCTTTGTGGTGTATCTGTTACACGTATAGGAAGAAAGTGTGCAGATTTTGTCAGTGGATCCATGATCACCCAAATAGCATTGTATCCTCGCTGCGAACTAGGCAAACCAGTCACAAAATCCATTGTGACGTGCTCCCACTTCCATTTTGGAATCGGAAATGACTGAAGTAAACCAGTGGGTCTTTGATGTTCGATCTTTACTTGTTGACATACAAGGCATCGGGCAACGAATTCAACAATAAGGATAATCTCTAAGGCAATTATCCATCTATAAGAACTTAGATCAAAGGGAATTTAGAACAAAGTTAACTACTAAACAATCATACCAATTTCGGCCATCACACATCCTTTCCTTCAGGGACAAAATCGTCTTTTCACCTGCAATTGCTTCTGGACTTCTAGGACTCAAAATTCGGGGTCTTACATCCTCCCATCCTTATAAGAATTTTGTCCTCAAAATTTTTAACATAAGTACCTAATCAATAAAATAAGGAAATTTTGTAAGCATAGTCTCCTCAGTCTCCCAATACTGCTCCTCAATTTGGCCAATACGTCAAACAACTCGTACCATAGGCACATTTCGACTGCGAAGCTGTCGAACTGACCGGTCTAGTATGGCATCTGGCTGTACAGGATAGGATAGGTCTTCAGCAACTTCAACTGGCAGTTTTTTAAGCACATGAGCAGGATCTCGAATATAATTTTTTATCATTGAAACGTGAAATACGTTGTGAATTCTTTCCCTATTTGGAGGTAGTGCAAGTCGGTTTGCAACAGGACCGATTCTTTCAACAATGCCATATGGACCAATGTAGCGAGGTGTTAGCTTACCTTGCTGCTGAAAACGAACGACTCCTTTCCATGGGGGTAACTTTCAAAAACACTATGTCTCCTACCGCAAATTCCAGCTCCCTTCGTCGATTGTCGGTGTAACTTTTCTGCCGATCCTGAGCTGCTTTTAACCTTTGTCGAATCAAGCTAAATTGCTATGTTGGTTGGTCAATTAATTACGGATTGTCTAAGCATCTCTCGCCTACTTCATTCTAGTAAATGGGGGTTCTGCAGCATCTCCCATATACTGCTTCATAGGGTGCCATACCGATGCTTACATGAAAACTATTGTTGTAAAAAAATTCTGCCAATGGTAAGCTTTGATCCCAGCCGGTTTGCTGACCCAATACACTCGCACGTAGCATGTCTTCAAGTGTCTGAATCGTCCATTCTGTTAGACCATCAATCTGGAGATGAAATGCTGTACTGAAATTCAATCTCGAACCTAGTGCATTCTGGAATTTCTCCCAAACTCGTGAAGTGAAACGAGGGTCACGATCTGAAAAAATAGAAACTGGTACTTCATGCTACCGAACAATCTCGGCCAAGTAACGAACTGCCAATTTTTCTGGTGTATCTGTTACATGTATAGGAAGAAAGTGTGCAGATTTCGTCAGTTAATCCATTATCACCCAAATAGCATTGTATCCTCGGTGCGATCTAGGCAAACCGGTTACAAAATCCATTGTGACGTGCTCCCACTTCCATTCTGGAATTGGAAGTGACTGAAGTAGACCAACGGGTCTTTGATGTTCGATCTTTACTTGTTGACATACGAGGCATCGGGCAACAAATTCAGCAATAAAGAAAATCTCTAAGGCAATTATCCATCTATAAGAACTTAGATCAAAGGGAATTTAAAACAAAGTTAACTACTAAACAATCTTACCAATTTCGGCCATCACACATCCTTTCCTTCAGAGGCAAAATCGTCTTTTCACCTGCACTGGCTTTTGGATTTCTAAGATTCAAAATTCGGGGTCTTACATGCTCCCATCCTTATAAGAATTTTGTCCTCGAAATTTTTAACTTAAGTACCTAATAAAACAAGAACGTAAATTTTGCACGCATAGTCTCCTCAGTCTCCTAAGAGTGTTCCTCAATTTGGAAATTACGCCAAACAACTCGTACCATAGGTATACTTCGACTGCGAAGCTGATGAAGTGACTGATCTAATATGAAAACTAGCTGTACGAGGTAAGATAGGTCTTCAGAAACTTCAACTGGCGTTTCTTTAAGCACATGAGCAGGATCTCGCATATAGTTTTCTATCATTGAAACGTGAAATACGTTGTGAATTTTTTCCATATTTGGAGGTAGTGCAAGTTAGTATGCAACAGGGCCGATTCATTCAACAATGTCATATGGGAAAATGTAACGAGGTGCTAGCTTACCTCGCTGCTGAAAACAAAGAACACCCTTTCAAGGGGCGATTTCAGAACTACTTTGTCACCTACCGCAAATTCCAGCTCCATTCATTGATTGTCGGCGTAACTTTTCTGCCGATCCTGAGCTGCTTTTAACCTTTTTCGAATCAAGCTTAATTGCTCTGTTGCTTGGTCAATTAATTCCGGATTGTCTACGCGTCTCTCGCCTACTTCATTCTAGCAAATGGGGGTTCTGCAGCATCTCCCATATACTGCTTCATAGGGTGCCATACCGATGCTTACATGAAAACTATTGTTGTAAAAAAATTCTGCCAATGGTAAGCTTTGATCCCAGCCGGTTTGCTGACCCAATACACTCGCACGTAGCATGTCTTCAAGTGTCTGAATCGTCCATTCTGTTAGACCATCAATCTGGAGATGAAATGCTGTACTGAAATTCAATCTCGAACCTAGTGCATTCTGGAATTCTCCCAAAATCATGAAGTGAAACGAGGGTCACGATCTGAAAAAATAAAAACTGGTACTTCATGCTACCGAACAATCTCGTCCAAGTAACGAACTGCCAATTTTCCTGGTGTATCTATTACATGTATAGGAAGAAAGTGTGCAGATTTCGTCAGTTAATCCATAATCACCCAAATAGCATTGTATCCTCGCTACGATCTAGGCAAACCAGTTACAAAATCCATTGTGACGTGCTCCCACTTCCATTCTGGAATCGAAAGTGACTGAAGTAGACCAGCGGGTTTTTGATGTTTGATCTTTACTTGTTGACATACGAGGCATCGGGCAACAAATTCAGCAATAAAGAAAATCTCTAAGGCAATTATCCATCTATAAGAACTTAGACCAAAGGGAATTTAAAACAAAATTAACTACTAAACAATCTTACCAATTTCGGCCATCACACATCCTTTCCTTCAAAGGCAAAATTGTCATTTCACCTGCACTGGTTTCTGGACTTTCAAGACTCAAAATTCAGGGTCTCATATCCTCCCCTACTTATAAGAATTTTGTCCTTGAAATTTTTAACTTAAGTACCTAATAAAACAAGTACGGAAATTTTACATGCATAGTCTCCTCAGTCTCCCAAGACTCCTCCTCAATTTGGCCATTACACCAAACAACTCGTACCATAGGCACGTTTCGACTGCAAAGTTGTCGAACTGACCGGTCTAGTATGGCATCTAGCTGTACGGGATAGGATAGGTCTTTAGCAACTTCAACTGGCGATTCTTTAAGCACATGAGCAAGATCTCGAATATAGTTTTTTATCATTGAAACGTGAAATACGTTGTGAATTCTTTCCATATTTGGAGGTAGTGCAACTCGGTATGCAACAGGGCCGATTCTTTCAACAACGTCATATGAACCAATGTAGCGAGGTGTTAGCTTACCTCGCTGCTGAAAACGAAGGACTTCTTTCCAAGGGGCGACTTTCAAAAAAACTTTCTCTCCTACCACAAATTCCAGTTCTATTCGTCGATTGTCGGTGTAACTTTTCCGCCGATCCTGAGCTGCTTTTAACCTTTCTCGAATCAAGCTTAATTGCTCTGTTGCTTGGTCAATTAATTCCGGATTGTCTAGGCGTCTCTCGCCTACTTCATTCTAGCAAATGGGGCTTCTGCAGCATCTCCCACATAATGCTTCATAGGGTGCCATAGCTATGCTTACATGAAAACTATTGTTGTAAGAAAATTTTGCCAATGGTAAGTTTTGATCCCAGCCGGTTTGCTGACCCAATACACTCGCACGTAGCATCTCTTTAATTGTCTGAATCGTCCTTTATGTTAGACCATCGATCTGGGGATGAAATGCTGTACTGAAATTCAATCTCGAACCCAGTGCATTCTGGAATTTCTCCCAAAATTGTGAAGTGAAACGAGGGTCACGATCTGAAAAAATAGAAACTGGTACTCCATGCTACCGAACAATCTCCGCCAAGTAACGAACTGCCAATTTTTCTGGTGTATCTGTTACACGTATAGGAAAAAAATGTGCAGATTTCGTCAGTTAATCCATAATCACCCAAATAGCATTGTATCCTCGCTGCGATCTAGGCAAACCGGTTTCAAAATCCAATGTGACGTGCTCCCACTTCCATTCTGAAATCGGAAGTGACTGAAGTAGACCAGCGGGTCTTTGATGTTCAATCTTTACTTGTTGACATACGAGGCATCGGGCAACAAATTCAGCAATAAGGAAAATCTCTAAGGCAATTATCCATCTATAAGAACTTAGATCAAAGGGAATTTAAAACAAAGTTAACTACTAAACAATCTTACCCATTTCGGCCATCACACATCCTTTCTTTCAGGGACAAAATTGTTTTTTCACCTGCATTGGCTTCAGGACTTCTAGGACTCAAAATTCGGGGTCTTACATCCTCCCATCCTTATAAGAATTTTTTCCTCGAAATTTTTAACTTAAGTACCTAATAAAACAAGTACGGAAATTTTGCACGCATAGTCTCCTCAGTCTCCCAAGACTCCTCCTCAATTTGGCCATTACGCCAAACAA